>LPNX010734934.1:330180-445897 GCA_001517045.1 Pseudotsuga menziesii
GTGAAACACACAGACTATATAATGAGCATTCACAAGATACAGTCATTGTGCCGGATGAGTCTACGCCGCCCTCATCAGCTCACGTCTTCACAAGCAGCCTCCGGTATTTTCCACAAACACCGAAACCCCTTTGCAATATCATCTCTTGAATACAGTGAACTTCTCATCTGCTATTCAAATGATACCAGCGACAACATATATCACCACCAGGCAGCTGTCTTCACGCAGATATTCAACAACTACAGATCGCAGAGGATAGGAGAGGCGGCCTACAAAAAATTAGGGTTAGGTATACCACAATTTTTCTAGCAGAGAATAAACTCAAGCAGATGGAGTAACGCATATATTGCATGCGACTCCACTGGAAGACTGATGGAGCAGTCTGGCAATGGACTGGCAAGCAGAATGCCAGGAATGGGCAGACCGGCAATAGGCAGGAGTTATGGCAGGCAGGCAGCCAGGCTCTGATACCACTTGTTGGTAATAACTCCCGATTCTCATTCATTATTCAAATGCAAATGCCTATATTTATACATTTCATGAGGCGGTTGATTACCAGCCTCTTCGCCTTCCTAGCTATTCATATTCCTATTATTTATTTACAATAATCCTGATGGATTATTCTAACAGTTGCAAGGATGACTTGATGTTAGCTCTTTCCAAAAGGATCAAACAATGATGCATATATATTTTTTTTCTTTTAGACTGCTTGCACCTACACTATATATATATATATATATATATATTGGCAAATTGTTATATATATTTAAAAATTGAACTACCAATAAAAAATACAAAAAGTATTAAACATGTAACCTTTTGCCAACATCAAGCATGAGGTGCAACTACTTTCCTGGATAGTTGATTGTGAAATAAATTCAATGCACATTGATGATTCAATGGTTCAAAAATATTGGACATGCAAGGAGGTCGATTGCAAGATCCATTTGAGCTAGTTTTAATGATAGTTTTAAATAGATACATGGAAAGGAATCTTGAAGCAAGTTTATGTTGTACCTGAATGAAGAATTGTCTAAAATATTCTCCCACTTGTAACTGAAATATACAATGTTTATGTATGTTGTTGTTATTTACAACTTAACAATTTTCATTTGGGCTTGCATCTTTTTTGTCAGTAAAAATTGAAAGAACACTTTGATAGGGTCTATAGTGGGGGAATGGAAAATATGCGAGAAAATATATACTCACAACTACAAATTCATTTACAGATTCTCCATCCTGTATTCTGAAGTCATAAACAATATTGTTTTGTTTCCAACTTGTTACAATTGGAGTGAATGAATCTACATAATATTGATTTTCGGATGCTTGTAAATCATGTATAGTGTTTTTTGGTGCAAGTATACAATTATGGAAAACAAGCAACATATTTTCAATAGTTGTCTTCGTGGTCAAATGTATACAAGAGTCAACATTTCCTTTTTCATATATACTTATTTTGTTTAAGCACAAAGTTTGAGATACAAACACTTGACCCATGTGAGAAATGTAGCATAAAGCGGGGTATGAGATTATTTGCAATTATGAAAGAAATAGTTAGTTGGCCATATATGTAAACTAAATTAGCATGCACAAGTTGTGATTTTCTAGGTGAATTTGGATTCTTTCTACATGTTGTTCCATAGATTACTAAGAAATCACCTTCAAAGATATCAATGGCCTTTCTTGAACAAAGGCCAATAACTAGTGATGCTCACTTGATTTCAATCTTGAAGATAATAAATAAACAAAATTTTTTATATCATCGAAACACGGTAAATATGCAATGTTAAATGTGTTTAAACCAAGATAAATATATTAAATCCAAAATTTGTTTGTTTTTTTTGTTTTTTGTTTTTGTTTTTACCCATTAGTGTTGATCACATTACCACATTGATTTGTCAACATGTTTTATATCTTCCTTATCATCCTTTGAGGAATGAGGATTTCATGACCCTAGGAGTAGTGCCCCAATTTCTTCATTTCCTACTCCAAGGAATGTGTGGCAACATCATGCCTCATCTGCAAGGGCTTGGCGAACTTGCGACTATTACACCCGAACTACACCTCTTCACTCAAGGTATGCCCTTAACTATGCTTTGAGCTACAAACTATTAAATAACTGCAAGTGCTACCCAACTTACTCATCCAACAATCACTCGTAAGGAACTTAGTTCAATACTTAGCCAATTATACAATTAAGCATTATGCATGAACAACACAATACAAGTATCCAAAAATATACTCAAAGATACGATGAGCGCACAAGTATGGGGGTTCCCAAGAAAAGCACTTAAACTTAATACAAAGATTTTTACATAGAGTATAATATACAACAAAGGAGTGTTCCCAAACAACAGGCACTCATTTACAAATATACAACATATTTGGGGCAATGACCATACACATCTTTCACCAAGATAATCTGGACAAATCCCAAGCACGCTTTCTTGAACCCAAAGGAAAAGTTGCTAAGGAAACCCCACTATTTGTACATCTAACCCTTATTGTGTCCGAGGAAATGCCTCAATGCAAATTTTGATTTATTCACTGTTTCAAGCACTATGTAACACCAAATTGATGCCAAGAATGAAGTGCTCCCATTCGAACTGAATGCGTCTGTCACATGGTTGAGAAGTGCACCTAAGTCGTAATACTCTGGTCATGACATATTGTGCCTAAAAAAACACCCAAATCATACCACTCTGGCCTTGGCAGACCGCGCCCACAAGTGTGCCCAATTTGTACTATTGTGTTCCTAACAGACTATGCCTAGAAGTGAGCCCAAGTTGTACTACTTTGGTCCCGAGAGGCTGCGCCCAAAAGTGTGCCCAAGTTGCACTACTCTTAGACTTGTTCCTTTCTCTCCCTTGTAATTCCTGAATGAATCCTTGTTGTTAGGGAATTTATCCTATGGATGGGGTTGAGGCCACCAACATACTAGGGGTTCTACAGACTGGCATATAAGGTTATGCAAGTATATAATAAAACAAACGTTCAAGTATTGAGAGGATGCATACCTTATTTTGAAGGTTGATCCTAGCTTTGTCTTCTTTCCAAGTGCTCCTTAACTCTACTGGTCCGATACCTGCAAAAAAGAAAATACCCTTCTCAAAGCGCCTCCAACTATCATAAAATTAGATATATAAACATTAGAGATTGAAACTTAAAATAAAAGTGCAATCAATATCATTACTCATTAATAACTGAAACATGCATGACATAGATGTGGAAGGAAATAAATTTCTTCATTAATGAAATTCTTGGAAAAAATTCAAATAACTATGTCTAATATGGCTTCCTTGAAACTTGGATATGCGCCCTCTTTCTTCTCTTCTCCAAAATAAATCCTCTAGCATAACCTTGTCTCCAAAGGGTCTCCCATTCCTCTATCCCTTTCCTCTTTTTATTTTCCATTGGGAGGAGGAGTTCCGAGGTTAAGGTAGTTAAGGGAGTTGGTGTGGGTGCCAAATCGACCCCAACCACCTCGTGATTAGTTTATTTTTTATTTTTAACAAGTTTTAATAGAATTCACGGGTGAAAAGAGAGCAACTTGCATAAGGTATGCGGGTTTCCTTAGGGGAACTCACATATGCCACTTTTGAGGTAAATACATGGGTTGTATGTATGAAACTCACGTATGATGCACAGTTTTCAATAAGTCGCATATATCTCTAAAACTCATAAACAAAATATGTTAATGATGCAGTGAACACCATGTACTTTAGGTCAAAACTTCCTATAGTGATAAGGCCCTTCAATCCAACTTGTTCTATTTTGTGACGATACATTGAGTATAATCACTCATACGGAGAAGTTTCATTCTGAGTTATAACAAATTCCCTCTAATGTATGAGGTTAGAGGGTAAAGATGGCCTAAATACATTATAATCAGAAGCTCAGATGACCCAGAATCCAGGCTGCAAAGAAGTACCTGAAACAAACAAATAGAGGTCATTTTACAATATCATCACTGAGGATAACATGTTCAATAATTTGGAACTCTAGCTCCTTTACAAGATACATATACATCATATGATATGGGATACAAGACCACACATGATTTACAAAGTGGATCATAACCGCATGAGTATAATAAAATATCTTCAAAGCTGGATTTGTGTCACACTATGGCACGATCTTGCGCGACTCAGGTTTTACAAGGTGAAAACCAAAGGTCTTCTTCAAAATCCAAAAGAGTATGAATCCTAACCATATGAATAAAGTGGTTGAAGTCGAACATGGAGGATACCGACGAAGTATCAATTAAATATGTATATTGATAATCAATGCAAGGGAAACCAACAAGATGGAAAGTGGATCCCAAGGTACTATCTAAAAAACTCTTGGTAGTCATCATTAGTTGGTGCTGATAGGAAGTCGTTTGTGAGAAGGAAGGCATTGATGAATCCTTCAATAGGTCACATGAGTAAACTATTAGACTGGATGAGGTAAGATGGCTTAGATCAAGCTCAGAGATGGCTAGGAAAAGGATTAAGGTAAGCAAACGAAGGTTAAATATCCTTGAACAGTGAGCATGACAAAGAAGTGACCCAAGGAAACTTTAGACTTAGGAAAGACAAATGGACATATCTATAATGTAGGAGACATTAACAGATTCCCCATATACTTGGAAAATGTGATCAATGGAGGAGTATTGACTTAGAATACAGGTTGAAAAATGGAAATATTAAAATGGAGACTTGACTGTCGGGAGACCCAAAATTGGTGCTCTGTTTAAGGAGAACTGTGAACTTGCTGCCAAAAAAATTATAATTTAAAGAGAGTACTTCCTTCCTTTCTTTCTTTTAAAGGTTTAACGATTCCAAGAAAGTGAAATCGATACCTTCTTGATTTTTGAGCAAGCTTGAAGAAGAGATAGAATAGTTCTTGATAAATCATTGATTTGTGGATTTTACGATCCCAAACTAGTGGATGCTTGACGGTGTTTTCACAATTTGAGAGTCTGAAAAATGCCAAAGAAGACTCTAGGGGGGCATTTTTTTGCAAAGTTAGTCTCCTAAGTTCGAAAAAGAATAAAACAATCCATAGGAGAAATCTCTTAGCTCAAAAGAACTGAGGTATTCCTTTTTCGTAGTTAGTCAATAAGGTCCGAAAAATGGGTAAACTATCACCATACCGACGCTCCTTCAAGAGAAATCATACAACCTTAGTTTAATAAGTGTGAAGGAAGGAAAGATCACACAAGTTGTTCCATTTATTTATGAGTATGGGGAAACCAACAATAAACTCAATGCTTTTGTATTGATGTGTTATTGAGCATGACAATGCATAAAGAATTATTAGAATCTTTTTCATGGTTTAAACCAGAGCGCGGAGAATAAAAATTAAGCTCAAACATGTTCCTTTTTTCGTAAATTTAGTATCCTAATCCCGAAAAAGAGATAAACTTATACTTGGAAATACTCTCCTAGCTGTAGTGAACTATAGTATTCCTTTTTCATAAGTTATCCACATGGTCCGAAAAAGGGTTAAACATATACCTATGTGGATGATATTTCAATTCCTTTAACGAGTATGAAAGAACAAATAAACTCGATAATCTAGTCATTGTTAAGGAGTCAAACCAGAGATTAAAGGTAACTCAATATGATAATTGGCAATATGACGGGAGCCTATGTAGAAGGGTAGGTCAACAAAAATAAAGAGTATGAGGCTTGTCTTTTCACATATAATGGAAACTAGGAAGGCTCCCGAAACCTAGAAACTTGCAGCATGGCTACCATAATGATAAGAAAGGTTTTAGCTAGGGTAACCCATGTTAGGTAGGCTCTAATCCATGGAAGAACAACGATGATTGAAGAATACTAGGAGGCTACAAATTGCAGTCCACGGAGAAAAAGGATCCTACAGCTCAAAGTGGGATAAGGTATAGATACAAAATGAAATGTGACGTTATCCTTCCCTATATGCCGAGGTATAATATTTAATTTCCATCCATAACCTGAAAACTAATCATCCCAATCTAGGAAAAAGTCAAACACCATTAATTATAGGATTTAAAATCAAAATATACTATGTAAAATGGGTAAATTTTTTTTTGGGACCATAAATAGTAAATTTGGCTAAAAAACTAAGCCATTTGTTCTTTTACCTTGGAGTGGTGCAAAACATCCCTAGATCTTCAAACACTCGGTACGATCAATCTGGTGGACTAAATTCGATTATGCAAGTTGTAGGTATGTCTTCTCTCTCCTATCTTCATTTTTATACCATTTATTTCAAGTTTTACTTGCAGTTTTTGATGTTTTAGTGGGTTAATAACAATGAAAAGCGGGATACATGGGTATCCTCTTATGAACTCGTGTATTTACAAAAAATATGTGGGTGGATAGGATACTACCTATGTATGGTACGCATTGTGTTAAACACTGCACACACATATTCTTTGGGTTTTGTGTAAAACAAAGTTATTGACCCATAGTAAATGGATTTTTGTAGTCATGGTGCTTGAATGGTGTGAGAAAGAACATGAATATCCAGACCGAGAAGCTATGCGAGATCCTTTACCTTAAATTCCCTCCAGTGTTGTGGTTTTCTCAAATTCTTCCTCACGATCAATATGTGTGCCCAACCGAGATTGTTGGAAACCTTGGCGAGGTATTGGGACCCTGACCAAAATATGTTTGATCTACAAGGTGAGACATTGGACATTACCACGAAGGATATATATTTCACCATAGATTTGTCGCATCGTGGGGTGGCCATCAACCTAATTGGTTCATATTGTGGTGGTGATCCATTGAGTATTCAAGACTACTGTAACACCCCATTTTTGACCCCATTTGCATTAAATGTATATGATGTATATATTGTAATTAATCGTGGTGTGGAGCTAAAGGAAAAATCCCCACCATGGATTATTGTTTTATGTTTCGGCGATTAAATCGGTGCCGATGGTATTTTGTGCTAGCCATGAATGTTATGATTTTTAAATCATCATGTAAAAATGAAATTAATTAAAAACACACAACTAGCTATGTCAATGCAACAATAATGATATTGGGGCATGGTTTCCTAAGGATAGGGGGGGGGGGATATTCAACCTTTGGGGCCAATGGGGAAAATCCAAATNGAACCCAAGATAGTGGGAAACTAATTTCCTTGTCTTATTTACCAACCAATTTAATTTCCATGGGTTAGTTGGGCAGTTATTTCCTTGGGGAAACATATGCATGGGCAGCTGTTAGTTCTGGCAGAGCTACCAGTCCTTAACCTCACACATGCCCAAAGAAGGGGGGGATCTCATTTCAATCCCTCACATGGGAAGAAAACCCATTCCACACTCACGTAGAGGCAATGAGCCAGAGGTAGTGGTAGAGGGAGTCACAGCTCACCATTCATGCCCAAGAGATTTCCTCAGGTGCTCACGCGTAGGAAGACATTGTCAGATGCACTCTCGTGGTTGATATTACTCTCATTTTTGGGTTGCTGTGTGTTTTCCCCTCACGAGGATAGTTGTTATCTACAATTTCTTCAAGTAGGAATTCGTTTTTGGTGAAGCCAATGTGTGGGAGGAGAGACCCACAATTTTCTGTGTGATTGAGTCCGTTTTGGCCACGTTAGGGCCAAAATGTCCCTGGGAAACCGAATTTGTTGTTAGGGGTTGTTCTCACCCTTCGTGGCAATTTGTTTTGGTTGCCAAACTCTTTTTCCCCAATCCAGAACTGTGTATCTTGATGTGTATACCCCTGCTATTCTGATTTGGACTATTTTTGGAGTGGAAATGGGTTCTGAGGTAGCTTGACAAACCTAGTGGAAGAAGGAACCTCATAGACAGAGCTATAGGGCTGAATTTATTCTTTCCACACCTTGAATAGCATTGGAAGGGAAGGCATGGACAGAGGGACTATGTAGCAGAGAAGGGGATGCTTCCTTGTGTTGGGTGTGTAGATGTTTAGAAGTCAGGCTAAATCTGGTGCAGGTGTCCATAGCTCTTTGATTGAGCTCACTAGCTTAGCATTAAGCCTTTCCAGCTCCTGTATAGCATGATAAACCCAACTGTGTTGGCTTGGTTGAGTTTTGTGTATCCTTAGCTATGTGTGACCCTGCTAGTGTTTCCTTATTCCTTGTGGAGATCATGCCCATCTCGGGCGTGGCGGTGTTGCTGAGAGATTGATGAGCACACTGGCTTATGGTTGAGTGGAAAGTTGCAGCGACGTAGTTGGTTGCGGGACAACTCTTTCTCAAGATAAGTATTCTCGTGTGTTTAATCTTTGAAACTGTATTTGCTTGATAAATTACTATGAACATGTTGAATGCTTGAATATGAATGACATGTATTTACTTTCATTGTTTAATGAATTAGACATTTGCATATGTATTTCATTTCATTGCATTTTATATTGGGTTCATGGGGTTTAGTTTTCCTGGGTTGATAGCATCATGGTCGCATCCTCTCCGCCGAGTATAGGGGTGGGGACGTGACAACTACATGAACACTTATTATGTGCTTGGAGTGCAGATTTCAGGGACTCAAGTTCCTATTGGGAATATTGTGAGCTTTCCATTGAAGGTGATTATGAGTATTATCACATGAGTTGCGGGTGTATTGTCTTTGCATTTGGATACTCGTAAGCACATGCACGTAGGTGTGGAATGTCGTCTTTGATTGGTGTCAAGGCCTTGTTATGAACATGAAAAAACAACATAGTGATTGTAAGTTGGGAAAAAAGAAGAAATTTGGATATCTAATTATATTAACTGCTTTCTTCTTTGAGTGTATTCCAACGGTGAGCCCCAAGGTGACTCTCCCACATCCTCACCCATGTGAGCCTAGACTTACTAGGTGGGGAGATGTCCTAGTAAGACAGGGTAGTGGGGATACCAGGGGTTCCTCTGACAATGAATTTCACTCATAGTTGAGTCAGTAGGTGCCATCTTTCGAGCGATTTCCATATGATGGACTAGATGTTCGAGGTGATCTAGAGCTCATGGTTCCTTCCAGAGAAGCACGGGGAGAGATGAGTATGTTTTTTGGTTTTCATTTATTTAGTTTTTATGATTTTTTTTGTGAAATAAGTATGCACACATATGTATATTTACAAGTATATGTCAAAAAGAATGATGCATATATTGGACTGGTATGACCACATGGACATCCGAGGACCTTTTTGTGACCGATCAAGGGGGTGGAGCAGACGCAATGCTCAGGACTATTGAGGGAAAAATGGCTAGACTTACACATGACATTCCTAAAATTCGGATGGATAAAATACCTAGTGACATGCAAGAGCATGTAGTGGGGGTGCCACCTGCATAGTTAAGGCTGCTCTAGAAGGTTCTTAGAGCTGTCCTTTGTTACCAGAAAGTGGCAGCATAGGCGGCTAAGGCTCCATATTATCCGTAGGGTTTTAACATCATGAGGAATTGTGATCCCAGTTTTTGTATTTTATGTATACATAACGACTTATTTTCTATTTGTATTTTATGCATAGTTAAGGCTGCTCCAAAAGGTTCTTAGAGCTGTCCTTTGTTACCAAGAAGTGGCAGCATAGGCGGCTAAGGCTCCATATTATCCGTAGGGTTTTAACATCATGAGGAATTGTGATCCCAGTTTTTGTATTTTATGTATACATAACGACTTATTTACATCTGTTTCTATTTGTACATCTGATTATTTTTTACAATGTATGTGACAAATGCCAATTGAGAATGTAATTTGCATATGTGTTAGTTAATGTATTTTGATGTCTTGAAATATGTTTATATGTAATGTGATCAAAATGTCTCTAAAGAAATATAATTCTTAAGAGTTGACAAAGTAAAGTAGGATGTATCACTTGATAATCATTGTTAAGCTGAGAAACAACTAGCTGGGAGTCAAGTCTCACCTCAGGATATGCAATAGCATGTAAGGAAACATCTTGTAGTAGCTCAATGACGACAATGTATTCGACCATATTGTTAGTAGCAGGGACTAGATAAGCGCCTCAAGAGGAAACTAGTTGTCCTATGGGTGAATAGATGACACAAGCGGTCAAAGAAAGGTTGCAAGTATGACATCTTGCTCCATAAAAAATCCTATAACTCTCTCCATAGACATCTGAAACACAACCGGATTTACATAAGGAACACTAAAAAGATATAACCATTTACAAAGTTAAACAAATATATACCAGAAAAAGCATGTAGCCTAGGCATAATACCTTTTCAGGTAGAGCCTGTTTCAGGGCTCCGACAACTTATTCCCATCATAATCTATCAATTCATATGATCCCTTCTTCAATACTTTAGATACAATATACGATCCAAGCCACATTGACTTAAATTTCCCTTCCTCCAAGGGTTCCTTGTCTTGTTCATAAACTAAAACAAGGTCTCCTTCAGAGAATATCCTAGGTTTAACTGATTTGTCGTATTGGATTTTCACTCGTTTCTTGTGTGCCTTGTTTGCTGTAAGCACATCTATACGTTGTTTATCTAAATGTTATAAATGCAACAAAAAAATCTTCTAAAGCAAAAGTTTTGGGTAACAATTGTATCACGATTTTTAATAATGGTATCTCACATTCGATTGGTGTGACCACTTCCACCCAGTGAACGAGTTGGAAATGAGAAAAACCTGTAGTGGTCTTGACCGTGGTTCGGTATGCCCAAAGTTCCGGATAAAGCATGATGTGCCAATTTGACCTAATATCATTAATGGTTCGCTTACGAATGGTTTTCAAAGTCTTATCAACAACTTCTACTTGTCCATTCTCCTGCGGGTAAAATGAGGATGATTTATCTTGTTTGAAACCAAGCATAGTAGTCAATTTCAGTCATCATCTTATTTTGGAAGTGACTGCCATGGTCAGTGGCAATTTGTTTTGGGATATCGAATCTGGAAACAATTTGATTGAATAATAAATATTCCGTAGTCTCACCATCGATCTTTAAGGTAGGAATTATTTCCACCCACTTCGTGAAGTAGTCAACGAAAACAATGATGTATTTGTGCTCCCCAGTTGAAACTGGGTTGCATGTCATGAAATATACACACCACTTAGTGAAGGGTCCTACCACGATAGTGGGGAAAAGTGGAGTAGGATGTGACCGCATATTTCTAGTATAAATTTGACAAGGATGGCAATGCTTAACAACTTCCACACAACCTTTAAAGATGTTGGGCAAAAATAACCAACACACAAGATTTTATTGGTCGTTGCTAACCCAGATAAATGACCCCCACATGCTCTACTATGGGAATCATTTAGGATTGATTCTGCCTCCTCATGAGTAATACATTGACGTAAAATTGAGTCTACCCCTCTTCTATATAGCGTATCACGGATGATGAGGTAGTTTGTTCGTATTAACTTGTAGTTTATGTCACTCTTCTCGTGAGGAGGTCACAAGACACTTCAGAGTTTAAAGATATATAAAAAATATCTTCGTGCCAAGGATATGAGGTTGAGATTAAGAAGATGTGTTCATCTAGGAGTGATTCATCTTCCATCACAGTACTTTCATTACTAGGGAACTCAGATATAAGTTTCATGAACACCAAGGACTTTTTAGACCTGGCAGATTGAAAATCCAAGTCAAACTCTTGGACTATGACGATCCACTTGTTGAATTTTCCCTCGATTATTTATCGGGGTAAAACATACTGGAAATATTTGAAATCTGCAACCACAATGGTTGTTCATAGTAAGATATAGTGACACAACCTTTGAACAATGTAAACCACCGCTAGTGCCAACTTCTCGACGTTTGAGTAATGAATTTCAGTCCCTTCCAAAGCTTGACTGAGATAGTATATGACATTCTCTTGGAGATAATCATATTCCTGAACTAGAACTACGCCAATTGTAGAATCTGATGTGGCCAGATACAATATAAAGTCTTTAGTATAGTCTGATGGGAGCAACAAAGGAGGTAACAGTAATGCCTTTTTAAGTGACTCGAATGACTATTGTGTGGATTCATCCCACATAAATGAAGTGTGTTGCTTGAGCAGACACATGAGGCCTTTAGTAATCTTGGCATAATTGACTACAAATAGTCTAAGAAAGTTGGATTTTCCCTGCAGACTTTGAATTTGTCTGATGGTTCGAGGAGGAGGTATATTGACAATTGCCTCAAATTTTAACGAATTGACCCTTATCCCCTTGTTGGACACAATGAAACCTAACAAATGTACCGAATCGACACAAAATGTACATTTATGGGGATTTAAATGAATCTTGTAGTGTCCGCATATTTCAAATACTAATAGTAGATGATCCAGATGATCTTTTCTTTTTCGAGAATGTGTTGGAATATCATCTAAGTAGGGTTCAATGATATGCTTAATGTCGTGGAAGGAAAAATTCATTGCCCATTGAAAAGTAGCTCCGACATTTTTCAAGCCAAAAGGAATTTTCTTGTATGCAAAATTACGCCAAGGACAGATGAAAGTGATTTTATGCTGGTCGTCGGGTTTGATTTGGATCTGATTATATCCTGAGAAACCATCCATAAAAGAAAAGAATTCACTACTTGCACACATGTCAATTATTTGATCAATAAATGGTGTAGGGTAGTTGTATTTATGACACACTTTGTTTAAATCTATAAAATATGTACAAGCACATATAGTTCATTGTTTCTTATCTACTAGGACTAGGTTGGATACCCATTATGTCAATGAAATAGGGTATATGAATCCAACTTTCAACAATTTTTCTACTTCAACTTTAACAATTGTGGCCTGCCAAGGGTTAATAGGACACAACTTCTGTTGAACGGGTTTAACATTGGGAAATGTCCTTATCTCGTGTTCAACAATAGATGGGTTTATGCTTGACATCTCCTCATAATATAGGCAAACACATCGCAGAATTCCTTGAAAAGGGTCGTGTAAATTACAATTTCTTCATGAGAAGATTTTGCTCCAATGTAAACACTTTCAACGATGCCAAGTTGGGTGGATATGTTGATCAATATTGTTTCAGAAATATTCACCATATTCACCTCAATGAGCATTCCTTCTTTGGTAAGCGGGTTCATGGGTTGATCAACATCTTTACTTAATCTCACGTGAAACTTAGAATTCTCTATTTTTTCTTAGTTCTGACATTAAATAGGACTTGTGATGCAGACCTTCACAAAGTTTATTAGGTCCTATAATATCCTCCAAGACGAATTCAGCTGACGGTAAAACCATATCTAAGCAATCGTAAGAGTATGTAAAGTTCATTGCCCATGCGGGAAAGTATGCTTCATTTGGATCCTCCGAGACATGAGGATTCGATATGGAATCAACTACAACATCATATGTAGCTTGATAAGCCAATTCTACTGTAGATAAGGGATCATCAGTTTCAACTTGTGAGGGGAGGATCCATGGGTCTGTCCTATTTGAAATTGAAGAAACTTCTCCAGATGTAGAAACTCTCTTTCCTACACTAGTCATTCCAAGATAGTTTATAGGAGGGGGAAAATCGAAAGTGCCCATAAGTGAAGTGTACATCCCAACTAATAAATTTTTTTTCATTGGGGGTGTCTGATCAATCAACGGAACATTAGATTTGGATGTATCTGTATGAATTTTCTGGTTATAGGATAGTTGATCAATAGTGACTATCTTCCCTTCATGAGGAAACATGAGGACCTGGAAAACTGACGACGAAATTGCACACATGGCATAGGTCCAACTTATGCCCAACAACAAGTTGTAATCCAACGGAGCATCTGCTACCTCAACTTCAACTAAACCATTTCCCTTCCAATTCTATATCAAAAGAGGGAAAGATACCATGTGGACAAAAATATCTTCCATCGAAAATGACCAGCAAGGTAATGGACGAGACCAACTCAGGAGATACCATAGCTTTCCAACATGATATGACTATCGCATATGTAGATGTACCTTTATCTATAATTGTTCATCCAATGATTTTTTTTCCATGAACTACCTATATTTGGAAGGCGATGTGGTAAGGTAAGCGAGGTTTGACATTAGACAAGTCAAATTTGGCCATTAAACATGTAGAATCTGAACTACCGATAGCTGAGAGAAGTGCATTTCATTTTCAAGGGAAACTTTGTAACACTTTCAAAGCGGACATAGCAAAAGGAGTCTGGTCTAAGTCCTCCACAACTGAATCATTGGGAGCATCCCATGCATTAGGATTGTAGGATTCCCTCTTGAAGACACCTTTCAGTATCTTAGGAATATGATCAGCTGGTTTCTCAATGGAAAGTGGGGTTGGCATTTTGGCAACTTGTTTGTCTTTCTATGATGATTTAGACTCATAGTTTTTAGCTTTGGATTGCAATAACGCATGATATCGAACCATATTGATGTATTAATGACCAGTAGAGGAAGAATTCTGAGTACCACCAATGGTCTTAGGATCGCTCAAAGTTGCATTGTTTCCTTGTGGGAATGGATCCTTGAGAACAATAGGCTGTTGCTTTGACAACTTCTGAGATTTCTCCATGAGGGGGCATTGATAGGTTAGGTTATCTTCTTGGAAAATCTTGCAAAATAATTTCACTTTCTCCCCACGCCCCTCAACATTGTTCATGGGTTTAGGTTTATTTTTATTTCCCTCTCGCTTATTTACTTTGTTTTTCATCCCACTGGGATGCGAAGTAACCTTTTGATTGGATTGTGCATTGTAAACATTCACATTTTGAAGGGAGGGAGTGGCAACATTAGCTTCCTCTGCTGCAGGCGGCTTCATAGATAACTCATGTATTTGTTTCGCTAATAATTCCACAATATGTGATTCAATTGAACCCACAATGCCATCGACATGTGGTCCAGGCTTGGGTTTCGCAAAGTTAGTGTTGGACCTCGGTGCGTCAGGCATGCTTTCATAAAGTATCCTATACTGAGCATAAATCAAATCAAGTTGATGGGCCCTTAAATGGATTCATCTTCAGTTGTTATCCCTAAGGTATAAATGTCTTTTGAAATATATGGAAATAAATATTTCAAAAACCATTATAATAAAAACTTAGAAGGAATGTTGTCTTTAATTGGCCTCTTCTGCCTTCTCCATTCCTAAATATGGTAAAAAATGCGCGTAGCCTTGTTTTTCCTAAAAGTTGACAAAATGTCTATACCAAAATCATACTGGACAAGGAGTTGGAAGTAGTTGAGAAAAATCATCTCTAAATCAAGAAAACTATTGCAAGTGGCAGATGGAAGTTCAGTGTACCATTTGGTCGCTACCCTAGTCAAGGTCCTTTGAAAAATCCATAGCCGAATCGAATATTCATTCAACGAATTGGAGGAACATCATATATTAAAGGTAGTGACATGGTCACCATGATGTTCTCTGGTTTTTCCTTCAAACTTAGGAATGTCTGAAGTTAATTTGATCGAAACCAGTGGCCAGGTCGTGTCATGATGCATGTGGTCATTAATCAATTTTGATAGATCTAATAAGTTTAAAGTTTCGAGGAACGAAATACGAGGTCTAAACATGATTTGGGTTTGAAGATTTTGGTGAGAAGAAGTTCCTGCACCAAGGTTCCTATAAGGTTTGTTGGGGTTTCCCCCAACCATCGGCTATGAAGTGAAAATGTTTTGAAATGGGTTCCACCCAAAATCCAAGGGTTTACTAACTTGGGGTACACTATATTGGGTTTGGCTATTTTCGACTGAAACAAGTGTCTAGATACGGGAGCAGTATTTCTTCCACCAAATAGTGAAAAGGAGGGGCTCCTGGCTGGTGCAGTTGAAGTTTTTCTTGTAGTTTGAAAGTTGAATCCCGAAAAGGGATTCTAACTTCCCGAGTAAGTAGGTACGGGGCCTAAAAATAAAGAGGATGGAGGGATATTCCCTCCATACCAAGGTTACGATTGAACAAACGAGGTAGAACTACTAGGGTTGTTTTTAAAATTTTGAAATAACGGGGAGGATGTAAAAGGTACATTGGGTATACCAGTGATCACCATATTAGACGACCCAGTAGTAGAATTCAGAGATATTGGAGGACTAATAACTCTAGTACTCGGTGAAACAGGGGCTGAAGAAGTAAAATTTAATGACACTATTGGTGCAACATGTGTGTTAGATATCAATGTACTCACATGTGGAGGATATACTCCATCGACTAACATAGTTGAAGTAGGGGTATAAATATCCCCTGATCCTTCTCCTGTATTTTCCTTTACAAAACCTAAAGGGACACCAATCCTAGGTTGGCCGAATGAAAGTATTTATACAAGGACTGAATCTTCTAAATCAGTGAGGGGTGGGTTAAAATTTCTCTCAAACTCTTAAGCTTGCAAGTCTTCAACTTCTACTAGGAGAATATCAGGTTGAGTATATCTAAGTTCAGGTTCTCCTAGACTCTCACTTATACTAATTGACTCAAAGGAACCACTCATGTTAACTCTTTGCCTTCGAGGTGGTGGTGGGGACTCCACTGTAAGTGGTTGAAGGTTCTGTAACCTCCTTAAACTATGGAGAGATTGATCCTCCACTGCTAAATATTTTAATCACACACCTAAAGGCTAATATAGAATAGAAGCAATCCAAACAACACACTACTAGAAAATTCCTAAGTATCCATGACAAGCAGATAGAGATACCTTCCAAAGGAAATTTTGGGATGATGAGGGCCTGAAATAAACCCGTGAAGGATTGAAGAAAATTTATGCGGGGTCCCGATACAATTTTTTTAGAGCAAGCATTTGAATCACCAATCACTTTTCCAAATAGTTGCACGGGGTTTCCTCCCATGTCTATCCTAGGTAGAGTGGAAATATCCTTCCACTGTGACCTATGTAAGAATCCTAGTAGTCAAGATATTAAGGCTACCAATCCTACAAAGAAGGTTTGGCGGAATAGTCAGCAGTCCAACTAAGGTGCATGGGCAGTGTAACAAATCCTGAAACTCAAATAATACCGACATTGTACGGGGCCAAGAATGGTACTGAGTGAATCCCCGAGCACACAATAGTTCTAGTGTATGCTAAACTAAGTATTGGAGGGGTATCTCCACAACCCAATCTTGCATGAACTCATTCTTGACCCCTATGTGAGAGGATCTTTCTGGTTCACTTCCTTGCAAGGTTGTATTTCCTAGGATAAAAGCCACCATGTTTGAGTTTGATGGTTTTGGATAGTTTAAGGATGAACCATAATCCAAAACCCTATCTTAAGATAGTAGGCATCGTCCCTAAAAAAAAACTTTATTGATTAATTTTAGATTATAGTCGTTCTTTTTAGAGGCTATTAATTACTCCATAGTAAATTGTCATGAAACTAATGGAAATTTTGACTCAACAAGAAAGCAAAAGATACATGATGTAATGCATTTCAAAATTGATGTTGTCACTTATTTATTCTTTTTAAAAATTGATGAAACTAATTACTTGACTTTGGAAAACAAATATTTTATTTTTCTTTTTGTTTTTTAACAATAAAAAACTATGCACATGCATCTACCTAATGCACTTAGACTAGTATGCACATATTTAGCATTTGTTTTTATTTTCTTTTCAAAATGAAATAAGAATACAAGATTATACACAAACTGTAAATCATATATAAAAGTTTGTATAAATCAGATCGAGGACTTATGATCTCATGAAAACAAACTTCAAAGAACACACGAAGTTCGACAATAACCAACTTGGACCAAATTACAAAGTATTCACAACAAAGTTGTTCAAACTTGGGAAAGAAGATGTCAAGATAACCATTAAGCGACAAGACATCAAATGGCGTCATACATCAACAAGAGTTGAGATACCCAGACTCTACATACATTCAATCCAAGCATAAACCAAGCAGTGAGACCTAAATCAAGTCTTCTAAAAAGATTCACTCCAACCAACTCAAAGAGGCTTACGAATAATCCAAACATGGACCCAAAACTAGTAACAAACTAGAAAAGTTCCAAGAGAAGTCTTGAAATTCTCAAAAATTCAAAAGCAATCTGGAAAGGACCAAAACCTAGATTTCAAAAATCAAGTCACAAGAAATACACGATTGTGCATAAGTAAACCCACATATGGTACGCGACTGTACAATATAAAAACCGCGTATTATGAGGAAATACGTCACTGCAAGTAGTTTGCACCCACATATTCTACATTTTTTTTTTCAAAAAGAGAAAAACATACGCAGAAAAACTAAGAAATTAGATTGGATTTGAATGGATATTGCTTATGCAAGCCACAAACAAGACCAAAATTGACATGCTCGAAGGAAAACTACACAAAGAGACCCCAAAACAAAGGTAACTCCCAGCGAAGTCGCTAGTTCTGTTGTTAGAGAATTTATCCTATGGTTGGGGTTATCCTATGGCTGGGGTTGAGGCCACCAATGTACTAAGGGTTCTATAAATTGGAATATAAGGTTCTGCAAGTATATAATAAAGAAAAAGTTTAAGGATTGAGAGGATGCATACCTTATCTCGAAGGTTGATCCTGGCTTTGTCTTCTTTCCAAGTGCTCCTTTACTCTATTGCTCCGATAATTGCAACAAAGAAATTACCCTTCTCAAAGCACCTCTAGCTGTCATAAAATTAGAAATATGAACATCTATAGAGATTGAAACTTAAAACAAAAGTACAATCAAGATCATTACTCATCAATAACTGAAACATGCATGTCATAGATGTGGAAGGAAATAAATTTCTTTATTAATGAAGTTCTTGGACCAAATTCATATACCTTTGTCTAATATAGCTTCCTTGAAACTTGGATCTATGCCCTCTTGCTTCTCTTCTCCAAAATAAATCCTCTAGCATAACCTTGTCTCCTAAAGGTCCCCCATTCCTCTATCCCCTCTCCTCTTTTTATTTCCCATTGGGAGGAGGAGTTACGAGGTTAATGAAGTTGAGGGAGTTGGGGTGGTTTCCAAATCGAACCCAACCATATCGTGATTAGTTTAGTTTTTATTGTTACAAGTTTTAATGGAATTCATTGGTGGACAGAGAGAAACTTGCATATGGTATGCAAGTTTCCTGAAGGGAACTCACATATGCAACTTTTGGGGTAAATACGCGGGTTGTATGTATGAAACTCACATATGATTCACGGTTTGTCAATAAGTATGTTGCATCTATTTTTAAAACTCATAACCAAAAGATGTTAATGCTAGAGTAAACATCATGTAGTTTAGTTCTAAACCTCCTATAGTGATAATGCCCTTCAATCCAACTTGTCCTTTTTTGTGATAATACATTGAGTATCATCATTGAGACGGAGAACTGCCATTCTTAGGTATAAAACTCCTCCTTTTTCACTTGCACCCAAATTGCAATAAGTTTCCAGGGTGTGCACCAAAACAACATGCCAACTCTCTAGTGTCCCTAAGCCAACACACAATTCTTTGACAAGTGGACCACGTGCATCACAAGTAAGTTTCAAATTCAAAATACAACCTCATGAGTGGGTCCCTTGGTTCCATGCACCTAGCTCAACACACCCCAAGTCTCCACACACCCATCTATAAGTCTCTGGAAGACCATTTCCACTTAGTCCTTTTGGAATGTGATGGCACCATGCGGCCGCCATGGTCACATGCACTATCGCAAGCCATGTTAATGTCTACACAAGCCTACCATAAACCAACCAAAACGCACCTTGCCATGTCGTCAAGATGCCCTGCAAGACAGGCATGCCCAATTCCACACTTAACCTCCGTCAAGTCCTCATGAGCCTCTGTCGCACGTTTGAGGAAGTGCACCCAACCTTCATGCCAAGGTCACGATAGAGGATCTATATGAAAAATGATGTTTCCAAAGGAAAAAATGAGAGTAAATGTAATATTATATACCAAAGCTGAGGAAAAATGGATATGAAAATGACTATAGTGTTACCTTTTTGATCCATTGGGCTCCTTAGTGTCCAAGGAAGAATGATCAACAATGCTAGAAGATTCAATTGTAAATATGATATCAAAGAAAAGAATGCAATATATTACATAAATAGTGAAATAATGAAAAAACCCCTTTGCAAAAACAAGTGGATGAATTCATTCATCCTAACAATTAAATAAAATGAATGATAGTTTTATAATGCAAAAGTAGTCTCATTTTGTGCAATAGTAATTGCAACACTATAGAAACACATTAGTGGAAAATAGTAGCCATTGAAACTAGGATATACCATGAAACAATGGTAGAATGTGTCAACTTTTGCATTTTCTATTTCTATGTTTCGGATTGGTCTAGAGTCATAAAATATGCAAATATCATTCAATTATCATATAGGTGTTAATGATGCAATTGATATATACAATTTGTGAAATTGTATATGCAATGATTGTTGTATATGATTATTTTCTTTTTCGATGATCAAATATGTAGTTAGGTTGCATAAGGGAACAAAAGCTAGATGATATAATGGTCAATCCAATAGGTTTCTAGTGTGCCAAATTTTACATTGTGAAAATGTATATTTGAAGAAAATGAACCCCAAGGGTTAGATCATCTGATCGAGCACCCATCACTAAATCACCTATGTGTGATACATGGAGGGTTCAATTCTCCTTGACACCCTTGGGGGTAGGCATGCTATATGTCGAAAGGTGTGAGGCCTTTTCAGGTGGGCCCGCCTAGCTTTGTTATGTGGATGTAGCGGCTACCAATCTTCGGTGTGGTGTGAACCACATGTAAACAAAAATATTTGACAAAAATAGTCTATCAACATTCCTGCATTTGTTGATGGCTTATTTTCCAATAATGTCATTTAATGGCTTTGGATGAATTCAAGTAATCGTTTTTGTGTGGAAATTCTTTGCAACATGTCAACATTGAAATCACTTGCCAATTTATATTTGTGAAGGGTGGGGAAATCACTATTTTTGTTGTAATAGAAGAAAACAAATCATTTAAAGGAGTGGAAGGTGCTACAAAAATGTTTTATATATTTAAAACATTGTCACATATGTGCAATTTAAGTACAATGGCTTCAATTTGGTTTGTGGCATATTTCTTATATTTTTCAACATGGATTTTTTATTTGCAAATTTCACAATACCATGGAGGCCATTTGTAGAAAATGATTGAAAATTGTTTTCAAACTTTAATTATTTCATTTCTAGTTTCTTGCAAACAAAGGATATTTGCATGCATTAAATAATAGCCAGAGAGTATTTTATGAAAATGTAGTGTAAAATTATAGTGTTTAATGAACATAATAAAATGTGTCCAATGATTTGCAAAAAATTAACAATGGATTCAGGTTTCCAATGTGATGTGTTTTCTAGTCTTTGCATCTCAAGTTTCACTTTGTTTCTTGCCACAAAAATTGCATTCTTATAATTCATGAAGAAGGTAAAGTGATACAATGTTTTCGAATGCATGAAAAATAAGACCATATTGTTTTATGTCAACAAGATCACACACTAATTTGTCCATTGTTAGTCCTTGGGATATATATATATAGTTCTTGCAAAGGATACTTAAGCGAGAAAATGTTGTCAAATGATAACTTGACTTGTTTTTGCAGATATTCTACATGAAATTCTTGTTAAAGGTGTCCAACATAGGGATATTTATATAGTCGTTTCATCTTTTCACATTGGAATTTTCCAATGGATGGATTTTTAAAATTTATCCAAACAATGTCAATGTTACAAAGAGCATAATGCATAAATATGCCATATGAACCTTTCACCCTACTACCTCGAATATAAAAAATTGTGGCAATTAACCCAATCAATATTTCTTGTTTTAAGACAATGGTTTCAGGTAGAGGTTGTTTTTCATTGTTACTAAAATTTAGTGAGGAACCTCCTGCAATAAACAATGAAATTGCACGATATAACAGAAACATAAAAGCACATAAGAGATTTTATTGATCGCATGCCACTTCGAGGGGGACACGAGGGGGAAACCTCCTTTGAGCAAGCTCAATACAAATAACTCTTGGATGCCTTCATTGGCCTCAACATGTACTTATATACTAAGTCTAATATATACAACTATTAATCCCCATGAATATGGGATAATACAACATACTAACTGGACGACTTAACAACTATTACTCCCCATGAATGTGGGATAATACAAAATACTAACGGGACGAATTACAAAGCATATGCGTCCAACAAAATATACTAACAAAATAAAGAGTAGGGTTGACACGGGTTCTTAACATCCCCTCCCAATTAGAAAAGATTTCTCCTCAAATATCTAGATGTGGAAATTGTTGTTGAATCTAAAGGAGTGGTTCCCATGTAGCATCCTCTGGTTACATGTCTTGCCACTGAATTAATACCTCTGTGATGGACCGAGAGCGAAGCTGACGAGTGCGCTTATTGAGGATGGCCTCCGAATCCAAAATGATGGATCCTTCATTATCCAGTTTTGGTAAAACATTTTGTGATGTGTTGTTGGTGCCATTCACTTTCTTAAGACAAGAGACATGAAATACTGTGTGAATGCGAGAAGGAGGAAGTTCGAATTTATAAGCAACGGACCCAATATTATGAAGAACCTTATATGGCCCATAGAACTTTGGAGAAATCTTCTTATGCCCTTTGAGTTTCAAGGAGGATTGCTTGTAAGGATGCAGACGAAGAAAAACCATATCATCGACTTGAAAAGTGTGCTCATAACGGTGCTGATCGGTTTGTTGTTTCATGCGGTTTCTTTCCATGTGAAGATTGTCTTGCAGCATGTGAAGAATATGATCTCGGTTTCAAAGAACCATGTCAACTGCCTGAACTGGTGAATTGTTGGGGGTGTATAGAAGGAGGACTGGAGGT
Organism: Pseudotsuga menziesii; assembly: GCA_001517045.1. Taxonomy (NCBI): domain Eukaryota; kingdom Viridiplantae; phylum Streptophyta; class Pinopsida; order Pinales; family Pinaceae; genus Pseudotsuga; species Pseudotsuga menziesii. The sequence goes on from LPNX010734934.1 coordinate 352,856, forward strand.
GCCGGACCATAAACTGCTTCATATGGATTCATTTTAGATGCAGTATGGTAGGAAGTATTGTACCACCATTCGGCGAGAGGGAGCTACTTTTACCACTGATGTTGTTGTTCAGAGGTGAAGCAACGAAGATAAGTTTTCAAAAAATTATTGATGACTTCAGTCTGACCATCTGTTTGTGGGTGATATCCTGAACTCATATTTAGTTTGGTGCCAGTGAGGCAAAATAGTTCGGTCCAAAAATGACCAGTGAAAGTTGCGTCACGGTCTGAGACAATGGAAGAAGGGATTCCATGAAGATGGAATATCTGGTCCGTGAAAATTTGTGTGACTAAGGAGGTGGTATATGGATGGATGAGAGCACAAAAATGACTATGGTCTTCCCTCTAGATGTAGGGATCCCTTCAATGAAATCCATTGAAATATCTGTCCAAATCCTTATAGGGATGGAAAAAGGTTCGAGCAATCCATGAAAGAGTGTAGTTTCACCCTTGTGGCATTGACAGGTAGCACATTCAACAACCATCTGTTGAATTTCTTGTTTCATTCCCTTCCAAAATAAATTTACGTCATGCTCGCTCATACATTTTGAGGAACCCAGAGTGTCATGTTGATGGAGAAGCATGGAGCTCATAGAAGACCGCATGTTTAAGATCAGTGCTCCAGGGAAGCACCAAACGACCCTTGTATCTTAGAGAAGAACCATCCCAAGAGTAATATGGTACAACATAAGGATTACTGATCAACTGTTGGATGATTTCAGATAATGAAGAGTCATTGACATAGCCTTGCTGAACAGAGTCTAACCAATTTGGGATATGCATAGAAATAGTTGAAAGAGAAACATGGTCATCAAATGTGTGGGAAAGAGCATTCACCACAAGATTGTACTTACCCTTATTGTAAGTGATCTCATAGTCATAAACCATGAGTTTGCTAACCCATTTATGTTGTGTTAGGGATAAGACCCCTTGTTCTAGGAAATATTTCAAACTCTGGTGATCAGTCTTGATGCATAAATGATTTTCTAAGAGGTATGGCCACCACTTCTATACTGGATGCAAAATAGCCATAATTTCCTTCTCAAATGTAGAGGTGGCTAAATTCTTACAAGAAAGGGATTTGCTGGTGAACACAATGGGATGTTCATCTTGAAGAAGGACAACACCAAGTCCATTGTCGCAAGCATTATTATTAATAGTGAAGGGCTTGGAAAAATCGGGCATAGATAGAACAAGTGTGGTACACATAGCCTGTTTCAGTTTGTCAAATGCACACTCAGCAGCATGTGTCCATGTAAAAGAATCCTTTTTCAGTAGAGCTGTTAAGGGAGCTGCAATATTCCTGTAATCCTTGACAAACTTGCGGTAGTATCCAGTCGGTACCAAAAATCCACGAAGGCTCTTCAGGGTCTGAGGATGCGACCAATTTTTCATGGCATCTATTTTGGCAGGATCTACGCGAACCCCTTGTGCTAAAACAATATGCCTAAGATACTCTGCTTCCTTCTGCACAAAAACACATTTAGACTGTTTGGCATGGAGATGGTGATCACATAAAAGTTGCTGGAGATGGTTCTGGGAATTGGCAGAATTTGAGGTCTTTGGGGAACCATATTTCTGAATGGAAAAAAAGTGGATTTGGAGTGTGGTTGAGCCCCAATCCTATCCTCTGCTAACTTAGATAACCCTAGGGATTCCATCATTGTGTTGGGATAGAACAATTTAACCTCAGATCGGATTGCATCCTTCATACCACTGATAAAACAACTCAGGTAGAAGGCATCAGGAAAATCCTTTTGTGTGATTGGCCAGTTTCTCAAATTCTGTCTGATAATCCCTCACGATGCCAGTTTGGTGAAGTTTGGTGAGTGCTCCTTTGAAGTCATTAAAAGGACTAGGGACAAATCATTGTAAAAGGAGTTAGCGAAAATCTGTCCAGTTTAGCTCTACATGAGCCTTGAAGTGCCAACGAAACCATTGAAGGTATTCATGTTCCAAATGAAAGGATTCAAGTGGGACTTTATTGACATCAAAAGTGTTATGCATAATGAAATATTGTTTTTCCTTGTAAATCCATCTAGTCTGATCATCAACATTGAAGAGAGGAAAATCAAGCTTCGACTCACGAAAGTTGCCAGAGGAATAAAGCCCAGTGTCTATAGAAGACTCAGGTTGTCGTCTGTTACTCATGGGTGAATGTTGAAGATGGAGGCATATTTTTTTTGATCTAGATCTTCGAGTTTGGTATTGAGGGCGGCAAGTTCTTCTTCCATTTGTTTATTTGCTCCTACGGGTGACAACCATAAGAAGTTTTTCATTTTGTTTTTGTTTTTGTTTTTTTAGGGAAATGGGTGGAAAAACAAAAATGGAAAGGGTTTTAGAAAAGGAAAATTTTGAGTTGAGAAAAAATCGGGTGGGTAATTAGGGTTTGACTGGGTTTTGGACACTTTCTGAGGGACATAGAAGCAGAAAATGTGAATTTCAGAAGTGGGGTGAAAGAATGGGAAAAATTTTCAGAGAGGGACAAGGAAGCATAAATGGGAAATGAACACAGTGACAAAATTTGAAGGCGATTGGGTGAGAATCGAAAAAAGTCATGGAAAACCCTAAAAATAGACAAATGTGGAATTTCAGGCTTTGAGAAGTGGAATTTGGGATAGGGTCCTCAAAGAAGGAAATATGCACAATGGGATTACGGGGGTTACAGTGAATTTTCAAGGTAAATGGAGCTAAATCGAAGAAGATATGGCCAAAAATAAAAAATCGGTTTGGTGGAGATAGTCTGGTGATTTTGGAAATCTGTGCTTTATCAACTGGAAATGGAGGAAATGATCTGTGGTGGTTCTGGAAATATGTGCTTTATAAAATGGAAGTGGAGAAAATTATCTATGGTGGTTCTGGAAACCTGCGCTTTATCAATTGGAAATGGATATGGACCCCAGGTATGTTCGGTTTACTAAAGGTTCAAGGAATTCACTCGGCCACCAATGCTATCTAATGACTTGTGTATTGGGGCAGTACTCGTCACTCCACGACTTGGGTAAAACCGATAAACACTTTTCCACAAACGACAACTCTTGGTTTACCTCATAGGTGGAACTAGTAAATCAGGTAGGGGTTGTTGCACTTTTTGCTTGGCAGGTGCTCTCAATGGCCAACTATTTCAGGGTTCCTGTGGTACTCCTCACAATGAGTTTTAGGGCGATGCCCAAGTACTTTCCACAGTTAAGCAGATATGGTTTATTCCCTGATCCGAATGAATAATACTGACGTAAGAAGAAGAACCATTGCAATAATCACAACGCCAGGAAGCACTGCAAAAGAAAAAAAATGGCAGAAATTCCACCCAGCAAGCCCAAGAAAGTGCTCTGATACCAGATGTGAGGAACCTCCTGCAATAAACAATGAAAATGAACGATATAACATAAATAGCAGAGCACATAAGAGATTTCATTGATCGCAGACCACTTTGAGGGGGCAACCTCCTTTGAGAAATATCAATACAAATAACTCTTGGATGCCTTGATTGGCCTCAATATGTACTTATATACTAAGTCTAATCTAGACAACTATTACTCCCCATGAATGTGGGATAATACAACATACTATCTGAATGACTTAACAACTATTACTCCCCATGAATGTGGGATAATACAACATACTAACAGGACAAATTACAAAGCATATGAATCCAACAAAATATACTAACGAAATAAAGATGAGGGTTGACACAGGTTCTTAACAAGTTTTCATTTAAAACATATTTGTAACTATCAAATGCTTTTAGAATGCATGCATCTAACTTGGTAAGTGACAACATTCATGGACATTTTTGTTTCTGAAGAACAAGTAAGGAAATGTAGGATCATCGGGCGACATTTTATAGCATTGCTTGTTTAGAAGAGCAATATCATTTTTAGTTTGATTGAGCCGAGAGGCTCTCTACAGCCCAGTATGGGGGAGATCTTGTAACGTTACGTAACGTTATGTAATGTTACGTAACGTTATTTTTATTAATAAAAAAATAGATTTTTTAATTATAAAACAAAATAAATGTTGGCCAGAAAAACAACCTAATATGGGGGAGATGTTGTAATCTTCCTACTTAACAAAACAATAAAACAATAAAAAATAACAAAACAATAAAAAAGTAAAAATTTAATTATCCCAAAAGAAAATGTGGATCATAAAAAAAACACAATATGGGGGAGATGTTGTAATGTTCCTACCTAACAAAAAAAATAAAAAATAAAAAATTGAATTATTTGCAAAAAAATGTTGGCCTTTTAAACAACCCATGGTTTTATTGTATATGGTTTAGGAGGACCGGGCACATGGTTTTAAAACCATGTGTAAGGCCTCCTAAAAAAACCCATGGTTTTATTCTACATGGTTTAGGAAGGCCTTGCAAATGGTTTTAAGACCATGTGCAAGGCCTCCTAAACAACCCATGGTTTTAGGCGGGCCTTGCATATGGTTTTAAAACCATTTATGGGGAGATGTTGTAATGTTCGTTCCTAACAAAATAAAAAATAATATTAAATATTATATGTTGGCCATAAATAATATTAAATATTAATAATAAATATATTATATGTTGACCTTAAATAAAAAGATGTGTCTTTTGGTTTGAATCAAATCAATGGTATATATAGGACACACCAAAGTTGATAGCTCATTGAGTGTAATACCTAAGAAGAGGTTTGCACCTAGAGAGATTTGATCCCTCTCGGCGCTTGATAGAGCCTAGGATTTGAATCTATGATGGTGGTTATGTACAATTATATTTAAAATGGATATAAAATTCTGATAATTTTGTCACATGGCATTATTTCTAATAAAATACATTTAACATTGTCTTTTGAAAAAACATATGGTATCTTTTGGCCATGGATATTTGGATGTTCAAAGATCCAATTATGTCATATGGGTTCTACTTAATAAAAATCACCACATAATATGATATCCACGTTCCAAAGGGCTTTGTTGTTATATGGGGAAGCTCACAAAGTATTTTGTCCATATTATAAAGCAATTGAATACCTTTTTTTTTTCCAGGGAGAAAAAATCGTGACCTTGATATTCTTATTAAAGAATCAAAGGGCATTGAAATATACCCACCCTAAAGGGTTTACATTACATAGAATCTTCTGTGGTAATATACTGTTCCAAAAGAGAAAAGTTCATCGTTTTGCTGCCAGGGGGAGTGGCATACAAATAGAGAGGATTCCCATCAGAATAATAATCTCTTCATATAACTGATATAGATCAGTCAGTCATCATCTACCGAGGAGCACTAGGGATCAGTGCTGCTATCAAAAAGAGCATCTCACGTAGTGAGACATCAAAGAAACCGTTTGAGGTAAAGGTCCTCAAAAAAACTGAAAAGAGTCACTATTGACCAACTGGTCATCTATAAATTCAAAAAACCAGCCAACACCTGGCTCATAGGAGAGTGCTGTTTTTGATAGACTGTCTGCCATCCCGTTATGCTCACGATAAATGTGGCTGAAAGCAAGATCCAGGAAGCTAGTAATGAGCTTCTGTGTTTCCCGGCACCAATGTGTGAGGTTTGGTGGAGTGAGGGCAGAGATACCTTTGGCCCAGTTAATGATGACTTGGGAGTCACCATAGATATGAACCAGTGGGATGCTCATCATTTGGGAAGATTTCAGAAGGGCCCAGAGACCCATAAGTTCCGCCTTCGTATTTGTTCCACGTCCAACCCCCAGAGCAAAATCAAAATGATGTTTCTCATTGAGGAATAGAATATAACCAGCACTTGCGCCTGTGGTGGTAGATGCACCATCAAAGAATTCACATGGATAAATCATGCTGGGACCCGGACCAATCTGTCTTATCTTCTTTTTCCTACTGACCAAAGTGGCAGGTCTAGTGAGGGGAAGTTGAACAGCATATAGAAACTGATGGAAAATATTCAAGACAGTCACACCAATACCCTCAAAGATAGCTTTGTTGCGAGTTTTCCAGATTACCCAAAATATGTGATGAGGGATGTATCTAAGAACAGATCCACTTGGATGTTTTATAACCCATGATTCCAAGAATTCTGCTATGGAATTTTCAATAGGGGGAAATATAATCTGTAGGTGATCATTTAGGAGATCTCTGATACTGGTCCATATCTGACAGCCGGAGAAAAGATGATGAACAGTCTCTTCATTTTTATAACAGAGTATACAAAAACCTGGGCCGATCTTTCCCCTTTTTTGGAGATTGTCCCATGTAAGAATTCTGTTCTTCTGCATTAGCCAGATAAAGCATCCTATTTTACGTGGCAGGGAGCAATTCCATAGTGAAGTCGATATGCGATTCTCCATAGCTGGTTTGTAAGAATTTAAAATACATTCATATGCACAGCTGGCCGATAACATACCATTTTTTTTGTTATAATCCCACAATAATGTGTCTGGAGCATTTGTGAGACGAATGCCATTTTTTTCCAATTCCTTCGTGTACAGATTCCACGCTCTTTTCCACTCCCCATCAAGGAGTAAATCATCTGCAGAGTACCAGTAATAGTGTGCATCTGGTAAGGAGTTATGGGCCTGTGCTAGTGTGGAAATATCCAAATCATCCAGGTAAGATCGTAACCCTTCAGGGAGAAGGAAGGAGTGTGTATTTCCAATCAGAGGATCCACACCAATCATAATATCTTTTCCATTCCCAACTTGCCAGGAAATATATCGGCCAATCCAAGGAATAACCTGGATAAAACCCCTCCAGAATGCTGATACACCACGGGAACAGAAACATTTATTCCAAAGCCAGTCAACCACTGAATATTTCTTAATATACTTTGCTGTAAGAACACGGTGCCAGAGACTGTCATTAAAAAGAACACCCCAGGAAGTTTTCAGGCGAAGTGAGATACTAAACCAGGTAAAATTCTTGATCCCCCATCCATCTAAGGTAGTTGGCCAGGAAAGGTCAGACCAGCATGCTAGATGATAACGGCGAGAGGAAGCAGAGGAACCCCATAAAAAAGCGAAGGTTATACTTCTCAACTTCTGCAAGATGGAGGAAGGTATAGGTGCTAACCCCATCCAGTATACCAGAATACTAGAGAGGACAGACTGTACCAGAATTAATCTACCACCCATAGATAGCAACTTGTGGGTCCAATGGCTAATTTTTTTTTCAAACTTTTTGATAAGCCAATCCCAGTCTCTCACTCTGTATCCAAGAGGCTTGATATAAAATCCGAGGTAGTTGAATCCCGAAGAGAAAGGGATTTTTTTATAGGGGATCGAACTAGTAAGGGCCAGGAGTTCTGAACTGGGGATATTGTTAAGTAGACAGACAGATTTTTCCATACTGATAGACATGCCAGATGCCTTGCAAAAAGTGTCCAGGATAACATCAAAAGCTTCCCATTCCAACAAAGTACCTGAACCCAAAATAATAACATCATCTACAAACAGCAGATGTGAGAGTGAGAGAGTAGGAGAGATATGTATACCCCTGATAAGGCCATTTCTCCGCGCATCTGCAATCAGTAGACTGAGGCCTTCAATGACAAGGATAAAAAGCAGGGGAGAGAGAGGACATCCTTGACGTATTCCTCTGGACGTAGGGAAAAAGTTGGAGGGGGTACCATTGATTAATACAACAAAAGTAGCAGAGGTAAGACATCCCATAATCCAGTTGACAGTCTGAAGAGGGGCACCAATTTGGATAAGTATAAGGCGGACAAAGGTCCAGTTTACCCTGTCAAAAGCTTTGACTAAGTCTAACTTGAGAAAGAATGCACTGGAGTTTTTTGTCTTTACGGAATGGAGAGCCTCCTGTACTATACCAATAGGTTCAGTGATCTGCCTGTTCTTAAGGAACCCGTACTGTTCCTGTGAGATGCAGGAGTCCAAAAAAGGTTTGATTCTGACCGCAATGACTTTGGAGATAAGCTTGTACAGGAGATTACACAACGAGATGGGACGATAATCAGCAAAAGTCAAAGGCTTATCTCTCTTAGGTATGAGGGCAATGAAAGTAGAGTTTAGAGAGGAAGGAATCAGTCCAGTGACCCGGGTTAAATCAACAGCAGAGAGCAACTCCTTTCCAATAAGATCAAAAAAGAATAAGTAGAACTCAACAGGCCATCCATCCGGACCTGGGCTTTTATCTTTCTTAAAAGATTTCAGAGCATTTTCAACCTCCTCGAGAGTCACAGGATCAGTTAGCTGTGAGGCATCTCCCACAGGGACCATTCTAGGATAGAGTTGAATAACTCTGAGTTGCTGGCTTAAACAGGTGTTTCCATCATCTTTGAAGATACTTGAAAAGTGTGAAATACCCAGGGTCTTAAGAGCAGATTCTTCATCTATAATCTGACCATGCTCATCTTCTAGAGCCCATATCGCATTCTGGTTGCGCCGACCAGAGGCTAACAAATGGAAGTATTTAGTATTTGCGTCCCCCTCAAGGGCCCATTTGGTTCTTCTCTTCAATTGCCAGGTGAGGAGGATATGGTCCAAGATCTTTTTCTTTTCAGCTCTGAATAAGTCGAGCTGTGCCAAGTCCCCTGAGCTGAGGATACCATTTGAGGAGCTAGAGAGGATGGTGGAGGTAGAGAGGTCAAGGAGTGACAGATCTATTTTCAGCTGGGGCTGCTTGTCTCTAATCCACTCCTTTGTAGATTTCTTGAGGGACAGAAGCTTCGAAAGGAGCGAGTCAAGATCGGACATACAGTCTTCCCGAAGTAATGAGGGCCAGAGGGAAGAAACCCATTTCGTGAAACCAGGATCAGAAAGCCACAATCTGTTAAATTTGAAAGGATAATTGTGGGATGAGCACTGTTTATTCCACTCCAGAACAATAGGGTAATGATCCGAAATGTCCGAGCAGTGGGCCCAAACCCTGTGTAAGCCAAGTGAAGAAAGAAGAGGGCCATAGATCAAGAAGCGGTCTATTCTCTTACTGATACCCTCCGATCCTGAACGATCATTGCGCCAAGTGGGTCCAGCGCAAAGAGGAGCGACGTCCATAAGATCCAGAGAATCAAACAGGGCATTGAAGTAGCCAGAGAGAGGGTCTGTACAGGATTTCTGACCCCATACTTCAGAAGAGTGAAGTGTAAGGTTAAGGTCCCCACCAATAATAAGATTTTGTGTGCCCAGGAACCCACTGTCATGAGCCTTTTCCCAGAAAGATTCTCGGTCTTTGTAAGGCCCATACACATTGAGAATCGAAATGGAGGAAGAAAAACCCCTGAAATAAGCCTGTAACAGGAGACCAACACAAATACGAAAAGCCTTACATCTGACTTTGAGGGGATTCCAGGCAGTTAACAGACCCCCAGAGAGGCCCCGGGCATCAATAGCGCAGAATTCCCAGGAGGGGAGGATCTTGGAAAAAGAAAACAGTGCAGGAGGAGAGCTGCACATTGTTTCTTGCAGGAGGATCACATCCGGTTGAAGAGTATTGAAGAGGGAACGGAGGCATAAAGATTTTGCCTTGCCTCCTAGGCCACGTACATTAAAAGAAACAATCTTCATGGAGCACCATTATGGGGAGACGGTGCTCTAAGTCCCCGGGTAGAATGATTAAGGGAAGGATCTTCAAGACGAGCCGAGAGGGGAATATAGGGAGGAGAGGCAGATGAAAGATCAATCTGCGATTTTTCCTTTTTACCCCTTTTCTTCCGAATGGTAACGTTTTCGAAGCGGATAGATTGTAGGGGCAGGGTAGAAGGAGAGGTTGGGGTGGCAGCTGTGAAGATAGAAAGTGATTGTTTGAGTGAAGGGTCTGAAAACGAAGGGGAGGAGACCGGACTGTGATAAGGGGGAGGAGATGGCGAGGGTAACCTAGGTGAAGTCAAAGGTGGAAACTCCACTAAAGAATTTAGCAGAGGAACAGAAGGGGACCTAGTGGAAGATTCACGCAACAATGGATAAGGTTGAGGAGGATCCAAAGAAGGCGAGGAGGCTCCCTGATTCGAAGTCGAAGGATTTATAGATGTGTACAGGACCGAGACCGAGTCAGATGTGACATCTACAGGTGAGAGGTCAGGGAGAGGACAAGGGAGAGTAAAGGGTTCCTCAGAGGGGACCGAGGGAGGGCCATTCTTATGTGACTCAATCAACCCATCCACAGCACCCATAAATTCTTCAGAAACAATCTCAGTAGGAAAGGAGGAAACTTTATGAGTACCTAGTAATGTCTCGTCCAATACTGAGTGGATAAGAGAACCATCGTCCCGATCAGTATCAGTCCCCGAGTCATCCATCCTTTGTCCAGAAGAGTGGCAATTACGCCGGAGATGTCCCAGCTCATGACAGATACTGCAGCGGAAAGGGACCCGAAGATAATCCAGTTTCTGGATAAACAGTCGCTCACCACTGAGAATTTCCACCTCCGCGGGTAGACCATGAGAGACGTCGAGCTCAACAAGGACACGTGCTATACGCTTGTCATATGCCAGAAGGAAATCCGATTCGACATCGACAAAACGACCAATGGAGTTTGCAATGCCCTCGAGGACCTTCTTGTTCCAAAGAGGGTACGGTAATTGCGGAAGAAGAGTCCATAGATGTCTCTTGGTGATGCGCTCTCGTAGAGGATCGAAGCCAACGTGCCATCGGTCAAGTACCAGGGAGCCTTTCCCGATACGCCATATACCGTCCAGAATCCTATTGCAATGTTTTTCCTCAAGAAACACGAAGACAATCCATCCCCGCGATAGAAGACTGATGGTAGGGATATAGTCGATCAACGGTTTCCAGTGGGTAGATTCCCAGTCGACCCAGTCAGGTTTGGTCATCTTTGCATATTCCAAGCGCCCGATCAATGCACGGGAGCAGAGAGATGAAACACGGTCAAAATAGATATCATGACCCACTACGTACCTGAATCGACCCTGCTGTGCTTTAATATTTTTTGTACATCTTTTTCGGCGGTGTTTAGATATGGGAATCTGATCAGCCATAAACCCCACAAGACCGATGAACCCCCAGAGGCAATATAATATCAGAAAATCGCCCAACCGTGAAGCCCACAGATACAGACCGGGCCAAAACCCAAAGACAACACTCTCCCCGAAAAAGCACCGGTCAAAAAAGAAGCAGAATCCCGCATACACACAAAACCGCTGGGGTGTATAGGTAGGGTGTACCTCGCAGAGGGAACCGCCCAAGAGATATGGAGGGTCAAACCCAAAAGGAAAATGGAGGGTCCCAAAATAGAACTACCCAAGACTGAACTATACCCGAACCTGACTTGGACCTAGGGTTAAGAAGGAAACCCTAGTCCCAAAAACCAAAGAGAGTGGAGAAGGTCAACACCAATATGCTCGGTTGATCCAAAGCAATGATCAAGGGGAGCTGTGGGTCGATCCGTGACCCCGACAGTAGTGGACACCCAGAGAAACAAGACACTCACAGATACGGGTCAACCCTAGCCAAACTCAGCAGAATTCAACCATGTGAATCACCGAACAAACAACGAGAGGGCCATGCAAGGGTGACGACATCTGCAACCAAAGTGGTCACTGTGCATTTTTGCCAAAGACGATCTCCTTCCCACTTATTTTTACCCTTGGTTGGTACTAGTCCCCCGATTAAGGGGAGGGACTCCAAGAGGCAAAATGCACATATCTTGTAAAGTATACCAGAGACAGAAAAGGGCGGCCAAAGAAAAAAACAGAAACCCCCAATAAATGGATATACACATACAATAATCCCAACGAGGAAACCCCTCTACATCATAATAGGGGATGAGTAATGTGCCGGAGGCAGGAAAGAACAGCCAAAGAAAAAACCAGAGACAGGTAAGTACGACCAGAGAAAAAACCAGAAACCCCCAGCGAGAGGATATACACAAACAAAAAACCCCAGCAACGAAATCCATCTACATCAAAATAAGGGATGTGTAAAGCCATGAAAGTCCCGAAAGCAGCAGGCCAGCAGCAGACCCGTGAGCCGGTTCTTCAGAGACCCATCTTGGCCATTCAATTGAATACCTATCAATGACGCCTCATCAATAAGTACAAGATGAAGTTGTTCATAGTGCTTACTAAGGACATCTAGTGTATTTGAATCCAAAGGAAAAACATTGGAAGTCCGAGATGGAAAATATAACACATAATGCACGATTACACCACCCACATTATATGCAAATTTTCTAGTATAAGAAACTATGCCTCGTTTTGTTTCTAAAGGATCACATGATAATCGTTGGTTATAGTGTAGCATTAATGCTTGTAACATGAATTTGACCACAAACATTTTTTCCTATTCCAACCTCTCCAGTAAGGAATAAATGAATTGGTATATCTGGAAATTGTTGTTTTTTCATTAGGACGCCTTGTGATCAAGATTCTTCTGTTATTAATTGTTGTTCTTAATTAATTTGTTTTCACATGTTAAAATACTCATTTGTGCTAAGTATCAATGGTTGTTTGCTTACTTGATACTTTGTGTGTTCTTTTTATTCAAATGGAAAGTAGGTATAGTATGATGAAGATCAATTTGGATGTCATATTTATCAAGTGCATTAGTTGTCTCATTTTGTTGTATATCAATTTCAATGTCAAATATACAAGATGGCTTGTTTTCAATAATAGAAGCAACATAATTGATGTTTCCATGTGTGTTTTTTGATTTCACAGTGAACAATGACTCAATCTTTTCGATATTTAACTTATAAGCAAAACAATCTTTAAACCATGTTTGATGAATTCCTTTCAAATTTTCTGGGGAACAAACAACATCAATTTCTCTGTATATAAATTCTTAGCGTCAATACATTGGTTATACCTAATTTATCTAATTACATGTGGGATTCTTTCATCTTGTGACTTTTATAGACCCCATGTGTAGCATGTGACGTATTCTTCTAGACATATAAGCTCAAATGTAGTATGTCTCATAAGATATTTGTCAACCACAAAGGAATACATAATATCCTCAAAATCATCTAGTTATTGTGTCGATGAATGTGGTTTCTTTAAAGCACATGTTCTTTTAAATGGGGGTGATATGTAATAAACAATGTTTTACGTAAACTAGTATGCAATGGAAGTGTGAGGACAATGTGTATTACTTGTCGAGTGGACATTTGTTGTAGTTCCAATAGAGAATTCCCTGCCATCTGTATCACTTGAACAACGCCATATTTACTTTTTGTACTTTGTTCATGTATTTTGTGAAAGGACTCTGTCAATGAATGATCAAATTTAGCCATATATGAACTACAATATATGACGTTGCAACATAAGAATCAAAGATAATTGCAACGCATTTTTTTAAAAAGAATTTATCCAAGTATTTGGAAGATGTCTCTTTAGTAGAACCATGGGATTATACATAAGTAGAAAGCAAGTAGAGATAATTTTCCCTATACATTTGAATATCTTGTAAAAATGCAACAAACGTTAGACTTTTGTCATAATGTTTTTTTTTTTGCAAAAGTAAAAATAGGTTCTTTGGTTTGATTTTGGTTTCTTATTGATTACACTTCATTAGGTTGAAGAGCCATAGTTCTAGCTATTGGAGGAAACGGAAATCCAAATATTCAAGTTGAATTCTTGTATTTTTACAGGTTTGTGTGTGATGACGGGTTTGGACTATTTGTTTGATTGTTCAGAAAGGAATGCAATGTCATAAGACAAATATGTGTCAATGAGTTGCTCAGTTGCATCATTCAAATAATGTCCATGTAATATGGGTGCATTACAAATATATAAAATACCATGATCATGTTCATTGCCCCTATTTTGGAATTATGTAACAAAGAAGTAGCCTAATGCCATGTTTAAAAAGTAGACATAGTGTCTAGAGTAGAGGGTACAAGCTACAAGATATTTTTTGATAATTGAATCAGTATTGTCTTCACTAAGTCTCTCAATAGATTTGGATACATGTTTAATTGTAAGTTTTGCAATTTATAGCATAGTGGCTACTATAGGCGATTAGTGTTTGTGAATGTTACAAAGAAAGTTGGGGGGGGGGGGCTAGTTGTCTTATCATTGCAAATAATTTTTTTCTTCCTATTTCCAACATAATCATGCAAAATTTGATTTCTTTTAATCAACCAATATCCAATGGGAGATTGTAATAATATGTCAGACAAATTCTACCTTTCAATTCACCCTTATGTATATAAATCCATGCAAAACTAGAAGCTTGTTGTATAATCATTGGCATTGATTTCAAGAATATGTTAGTGGTATGCATAGTGAAGTCATCATCATTGTGTAACAATTCCAACCAAGCTATTTTATGATACGAAAAATGTTGAATGGAATCATTAGGTCATGCACAACCAAACATCAATATAAAAAAAAATGATTTCTTCAGAGAAACAATCTTGGAAAATGCCAAGTGGCTTAAATCCTTCCAAATGTAGAATTTCTATGACTTTAACTTCTAAATCATTTATCAATTGTGAATAGTTGAAAGCATGAACAACCATTTTAGTTATAGGCTCTGATTTATTGTCATCTACATAAACACCAACATAATTAGAATCAAGTTCAATGTCAAATTCATTTTTAACATTGTTTTCAATGACGATTTGCCAATCTTAATTAATCACAATGTATTCATGTCTATAAAGTGGCATTGTACACCATTTATAAAGTAAAAGCATTAAAACCATTGGTCCAATATTTCCTAACCAGTACACATTTTTATATTCCAATTTTATTTTCAATTATTGTAATTGTCATGGAATCATTGAATTCTCAAGGCAATCCATATTAAACATGACTCACACAATAGGCACATTGATGATTGTGACATTCAAGCCAATTTAAGATATTTTATAACCAAGTTCTTTAATTTGAGCAAACTCAATGGGAAATTGGACAAATCTTTCTTCCAAAGGAGTTAAATCCTTGGGCACATAAATATGAACATTCTTTCTAATGTTTTAAGATGCACCCTAAGGTGGCAGGATTAATTTCACATAGCCTTTGCACATTTCTGTAGAGGAAGGACAAGTGTCTTTGCATTAACCACATTCGTTAGTCTCAAGTATGCCATGATATCATCACCGCCAATGTAAAATGAGTTTGTTTGCAAATGACACGTCCATATACATGAGTATCTTGAATAGTCGACAAGTATTCTTGTATTGCAGCCATTGCTCTTCCTCGTTCTTTGCATGCTTTGTATTTCATTGATTTATTTGCCTAGTTTTAGTTTTTGCTATTTTAGATTTTTTTTCCATGCCAAGAATGAATTTACTTTCCTTGTTGTTTCTTCTATGCCATTTGATTCTAGTTGTTTATAGCTTAGTTATTGTTGCAATTGGGTGTTTGCTCTAATATGAGAGTTTAAATAATTGAGTGAATGGTTTTTGGTGTTTAGTTTTCAAATTTTAAGGGGCATGTTATGTTTTATTTTTATTTTTTCGAGTTTAGGTTGCAATTGATCAATGTTAGATGTTTTTAGAGATTCTACTATCTACTTTATTATGTATTATGACAAGTAGGTTGTCAATTCATGTGTGCAAAGCAAGGGTTTAGAGTGGACATGTAACCATAAAAATATCTTGCATCAAGTAAAACAGTTTTGATGGTGCATAGTTACAATTGACTGCATGAATACAATTTAGATTTTGCATAACCTATATGCATATGTTTACTACTAATATATGAGAAATCCAATGAAATATGAAATAGCCGCCTTACAATGTGGTTCTCCATTGCAAAAGAAAATAGTAAGAAGTGTTTTTCTAAAGATTCAATGGAAAAATGTATTTTGACCAAGGTAAGCAATGCAAAATGTCCTTAAATCACATTTTTTTCCACTAAAGAATAAAAAAAAAAAAGCATCAAACCCACCTACCAATAATTATATATATTCGAATAAAGAATCATATCAGTCATAACTCAGAACCTTGCATTTTATAAGTCCATGTTTGGATAATGCATTTTGAATAGATTGATTAATTGGCATTCTTGCAGCATGTTAAATTGGCATACCCTTGATAAGATTGGTTATAATGCTCAATGTGAGATGGAAAAGTATGTTAAATTGGCATACTTGTGATAAGATTGGTTGTAATGCTCAATGAGATTTGGAAAAGTATGTGTTAGGAATCTAATCTGTGTGTGTTAGAGGATGTGAACGGTCATCTAAGAGTCCAAACGATGCCTCGAGAATTTCATTGTAGTAACGTGTACATACATTAATGAGAATTTGTGCTTTGAAATCTATTATGCCTGTGTATGTTTAATCTTTGCTTGTATGCCCATTCGAGCTGCCCGTGGTTGTTAGGGCCCGTGGAACATTGATGTGTGAATTTAGCCCCAGTTGTTGTTGCTGGCCATATTCTTCTCATTCCACGACTATGACCGGGTGTCTTCACATTCTGTTTTATGTGGAGTTGGAGATATCGTTGAAGGAAACTATTGCTTCCATTGACAGTGTGTGCCATTGTGAAAAACTATCTGCACATGAATTGGTGTGAGCTCTCATGGGCGGGAAATTTGGTGAAGACACGTTTCATGGAAGCCCTAATTTTGTGAAGAGACCTGCGTGAGGCCACTATGAAGCTGCGGTCAATGTGCATCCCATAAAAAAGATGTGAGTGTGTGAACACTAGCATGATCGCTATCAATTTGGAAACATGGGCGTTACATCTTATTCATTCTCTTTGTGGTTTGTTATGTTTCTCTCATACTTGCAATTGTCTCTCATACCTGCATAGAATTTACATTATTTCTCAACCAATTCACCTTAGGTCTCGCTCCGTATGCGTGGTATCTACATCTATTTTCAAGTTGTCTAATTAGGCGACGTTTTTTCCTTTATTTTCGGCTTGTTTTTAGTTGTTTCTGGCCATGAATCTTCATGGAATTTTCAAAACCTGCAAAACCATTCAATAGATCTTACAGAGTGTGGGTGTTTGGGGGTTTTCATGTCACGTGATTTAATTTCTGAACTTAAAATCGTCCAACAAACAACAAAAATTACAAGATTTTGTGAGTTACCCCATTTATCTATGTTACCCTCCTCGGTGTTGGAGAATGTGAACGATCATCAAGAAGCCCAAAAGAATTTGGAACCTAAGGGTCATTTCATTGTATAAACATGGACATATATTAAAAAGAACTTGTGCTTTGAAGTCTATTATGCCTGTGTTTGTTTAGTCTTTGCTTATATGTCCATTCGGGAATTTATGTTTTGAATCCTATTATGCTTGTGTGTTTGTTTAATCTTTACTGAGATGTCTATTCGAGCATCTAACAATATATTTTATTGATATCTAGATATTTTTAAATTGTAATGCAAGTATTTGTTTTTTCTTGTAAATGACTAGAGATTAGATATAAGTTACAATAGAAAGCTATTTTGCTAGCCATTTAATGTTGAACACATCATCCTACAAGTTGCATGGATCACATAATTGGATTTGGATGTGACTTTGGGCATGTTGAAAGTGACATTTTTCCAAAGCATATTTGGCCACCACAAACACCATGCAATTCTATTAAGAAATATGTGTTTAGTTCATTTTTTTTTAAGTGGAGAGCAACTAGATCTTTGTTATCTATGCATTCTTGGAAGTATACATAACAATGCCTTTTCATATTCCAACTCACTCTTTTTGACAAATTGTTCATTTAGTCAAAGGGGATTTGTCGTTGTCATTAATAAATCGAAGGATTATTGCAATGTTCAAGGAATCAAATTATAATGGAGATTTGTAAAGTAACATACAAGTGGATTTTTGCAAAAGTAAAGACCTGGAATTTACAAGAATTGTATAATAAAACATATCTTATTTTTCCTTACAAAGATTATTTACAACCAAAAACATTTCAAATAGTATTTACAAGTTGCATTGATGCAATAACAACCATAACTACAATTCAATAATTATTCCTTATCTTTATTAAGAAAAGAAGAAAGCATAATAATATAAAACTAGCACTATGTTCCATTTTTATTTATTGATGCAATCAATTAGATTAAAACCGTATTAGAGGAAATTTCAACTCAAAATAGGCTTTTTAACCCTAATTCAAATTCCATGTCATCATGTGTTAGCCAATGAAATTGCTTTAAATTTGAAATACCGTATAGGTCTTAAACAATTTTTTAATATAAATTTGGGATAGGTATCATAAAAAAACTACTTTTTTTTAGTTCGTATTTTCGACATATCTCCTTGTGTTTTTACTCAAATTTCGACCGGGTGAGCTCGTTGGATGCATAATTAAATTCTGCATCCAAGGAGCACGCCCAATCGAAATTTGAGTAAAAACACGGGGAGATATGTCGAAAATGCGAACAAAAAGAGTAGTTTTTTTCTTTTCTTCCTCCATAATTAATAAATATTATTTTATTATTTTGCTTATGAGGCCTATTTTGAGTTGAAATTTCCTCTAAATGTAACTTGATGAAAACACAAGTGACCTAGAAGTGTTGCAATGCATACACGATCGTATTTATTGGTTTAATTCCTTATTGTAAACTAGGAGACCTATCTATCATGTTATCATAAACCTTGGTATAACATGGTATGAGGCTTAATGCACAATGCACAAGCCATATACACATTCTTATTGCATAAGACCATAGGATTCATCCTACAATAATGTATTAGCAAAGACATGTATTCTTTGTGTCATATACAATATCCCATTTATTTTAGGAATTTTCTTATTGAAAATAAAAATTTAGAATACCATATCTAGACATAAATATAAAATGCCAAAGAAATTCATGATGTAATTGAAGAAATGACAACATTTTGAAATTACAATTACATCATATAAGTATTGTTAGTCTATCATCAAGTCTTAAGTCTTAAATCACAATGATCATAGTGATAATGACAATAGTTAACTATATTTAAACTAAAAAAGATAAATGACAAACACAAAATTAGTATCAACATTAAATATTTAACTTAAGTTTAAGACTATTGTGCAATTAATCCAACAATACACATGGTGTTTAACAAATATAAATGTAAACCATACAAATCCAATAAAGAGAACTCAACGAGGTCAACTAACTTAGATGATGCTTAACCCGTATAAAGTTTATACTTACCCAATCTATTCATATAGAATATGTAGACTTGGGAAAAGATTGTACATAAAGCTGTATAGAATATGTGATTTTTTTTATACCAGTATTCCAATTTAATTCATCTTTGAAAGGTATTTACAGTTAATTCTGTAAAATTAGAAAATATTTTAATAAAAATTGATGAAATGAGACAAATGTATATTTATAATTGTGGGTTTGGACAACATTTTTATTATTATCTCATAGCATAAACACGAGTAAGATACCATGCCTAAATTCAAAGTTTGATTTTGATTTTGGTTTTTAATTGAAACAAATTCATTAATCTTCCAATCAGAACCTATTACATCCACTCATCTAACTCAATCAACATTTAAATTTAAAAAATCATTAAATATATAAATGTGCCACTCATCTAAATCATCTAAACCAAGCAACATTTGAAAAAAAAAAAACATTAAAATATATAGATGTGAAACTATTAAAATATATAATTATTTTATTAAAAAATATTAAATAAATAAAATTTAATTAGATACATTATAAAAGCTACGCCTTTTGATCTTTTATATGGACGAGATCACAATAGTCTCATGCAATTACATGGACTAAAAATGGATTATTAGGTTGAATAAGACATGTTTGCCTTTATTTGTAATGAAAATTTGGGCACATTTTCGAAGAGGATATGGTCAATGATTTACAATAAATTATTATTTGCTTAAATAAAGGTATTGAGAATAAATTATAGAGAAAAATGTACAAGATTGAGTATCGTTATTTTTTTTTTCAAGCGAAAAAAACCTGTCCTTGATATTCAATGGAATCAAAGGGCATTAGTACAAACAACCGCTTCAGCATGGCATTACATAGCTACTCATCCGGAGTTCCCAAACAGGGGGAAAGGCACATAATACCAAAAAATAACCCATCAGAAAACTGTCTCATCATGTGATGTGGACTGTCCAAAAATTCACATCTACTGAGAGCCAATCAGACTCTGATCAGCGTTCAAAAGAGATGCACTATAATTGCAAATAAGACATCTACATGGAAGGGAAAAAATGCCCTTCAGATACACAAAGTCTTCAAGTCCCACAAAAAAAGATGCTCTCTACAACAAGCTCAAAAGAGTTGGAAAAATTCCTTAGTAACCAGGTGATTCTCTATATATTCCATCAAACAGCCTTTCCCTTGGGGAAAGGAGAGCGCCTTTTTTGAAAGTCGGTCAGCTGATGCAAAGGTGGAAACATATGACAATGTCAAGCTTTTACTTTAGAGAATTGTGAACATAGATAATAAAGAGAACTCAATTATTGTCATTATGTTTGAATAAATTATTACATCACTTTCTATGATAAAGTTTATATAGAAACACAAAATGAGGTTGCTTCAAATCCATTTTAAATTGATGACAATAGTTGCCATTTTCTTATAACAAAATCCTATGTGAAGAATATTAGCGTATATCAAATGAATGTGATGTTTCGAATATATTCTATCCTTGGAAGATATTTTTTATGAACGACACACTTTCTCTTATTGGATATTGGATTCATAACTCAGGGATAAATGAACTTGAATTGTTGACTAATAATGTAAGCTAACTTTGTTTGTAGGTCTCATATAAACACTAGACACAGGCCCACATTGTTAAGGGTATGATGCACTCTAACAAGGGTGAAAAAATGTTGGCTTTTCTTGGTTTAATGTTAGGGATGGATATTAGGGATGGCTCCAAGGAACTTTTTTAGCCACAATTTTAGGGAATATGGAATACATTAGTGGATTGATTTCAAGTATTTTTCCATTAGAATGAATCATTAATAGTGGAAACAATGTAGTATGAATGCTCTTCAAATATCACAAACATGCGAGGGCACTCATGAAATAATGTTCTCAAAAGACAAAGGTGGTGACATGGAACCATGCATAGAACATCATCCAAACCTGGAAAACCATCAAATAAAACCAACCAACATCCACTAAACACAACGAACTTAATAGAACATACATTATAGAGAATACTATAACATCTAAGTATAAGAACACATAAATCACTCTTTTAATATCTCCTAGGGTTTATAAATACCTAGTAATTTAAGGACCCCATGCAGAACCCAACACCAACACCAACACCTATTTGGTTAGAACCAGGAAACCATCTCGTAAAACCAAGATTGAAGGCACGATACACAATGGAAACGTGGAAGGAGCCAACAAAAACTAAAGATGAAGTGATAAGAGCTAAGACTTAGAAGTAGGACATGATCTCACCAATTTGGCAACCAACCTTGAGGTGATAAGGTCCAAGACTCAAAATGAGGGAAACATGCAAGGATTCAATGAAACATCAGTAAACCACAATTCAATGTAGTTTGGTGAGTGCTCACTATCCCAGTTGCCACCCACAACAAACGATGAGAATGTGAAACAAGTCTTGTTACTAAGGCCTAATGCATAGTCGTGCAAATGATGGTAGTGTCAAATGCTTAATGCCAAATGTAAATTTTGAGGCTTAATCTCAATAACAATTGACAAGAACAAGAGTCTCAATCCAATTACCCTACCTCACATCAAGAGGAAAGCACATACCCTATACCAAGAAAACCAACAAAGGTCCAAGGAACAATAACATAACTAGAGAAAACAACATATATTATGGAGCAAACACCTTATACATACAATGCAGAGGTAAAAATACCATGCAAAAAACATCAACCATACATGAAGAATGAAAAGAACGATGACAAAAATCAAACACTTAATGCCCAAACATAAAGTTTGAGGCTTAATCTCAATAACCATCGACAACAACATGAGGCTTAATCTTAATAACCTACCCCACATCAAGAGAAAAACTCATACTCTATACCAAGAAAACCAACAAACATCCAGGAAAGAACATATTATATACATATAAGACAGGGGCACAAAACCATGCATAGAACATCAACCAAACATGAAGATCCATAAGAACATGCACCTCGTAATTCAAGAACCATGTGTAAGATTCATGAAACTAGGTTCGAAGATGACAATAAATGATGAGAACACAGAAGGAGCCAATGAAATCTAAACACCAAGAGACAAGATCCAAATCCCAAAACCAAGAAATGATCCCATCATTCGCGCAACCAACCTCCAGGCTCCCAGGACAAACTAGCCAACCAGACATAAAATGATTCAACAAAACATGAATTAATAAAATTTAATTAAATTTAGTGAAAAAGGTTCCCCATTTACCACCCACAACCAACAATAACTCATTTAATGCCTAGAAGTATAAATAACAACAATGTAAATTTTTTTCCAAAGAAAAAATTTGTAAATCTTTATTTACATTCAACAGATGGCACTTAAAAGCCATTACACCATAAACCCGTCCAATAAACTGATACTTACAACAGCTCCAAAGGGATGAACTCAAACCAAAAAAGATTTGTTTGAAGGCATAAAGCCTTACCTCAAATACAAACAAAAATTCTTCAAGATAAATTCATTAACTCCATCAAACTGCTCAAAAACAGTCACTAATAGAACCAACTACATGGAATTACTCCATACTCAAAACCTCTTTTGAAGGATAACCATCAGTATAAGTCAAACAGCCCTGATATAGGCTAGACCATATCAAAACAATAAAACTGTTTATAAAAAATAAAGACATATAAATGACCCAAAAGCATGATACCCTTCAACATCCATTAGATCTACTCTGAACATCAAGATCCTCAACCAGTTGAGGCCCGAACAGAAACAGAATCTCCAAAATGACTTGTAAGATCTTCCCAAAAAAACCAACTCCATCAAACTGCTCAAAAGAACAGTCACTAATAGAACCAAACATGGAATTACTCCATACTCAAAAACCTCTTTTGAATGATATCCATCAATAAAAACCGTACAGCCCTGATAAAAAGTTTTATAGGCCAGACCATATCAAAACAATAAAACTATTAAAGACATATAAATGTCCCAAAAGCATGATACCCTTTAGCATCCATTAGATCTACTCTGTTGAGGCTTGAACAGAAAACAGAATCTCCAAAATGACAAGTAAGATCATCCCAAGACCCAAAGAAACATATAAAATTTGACCGATTAGAAAACCTGAAAGGTTTCCACAACTTCATCTCCACGATGTTCCATGATTGACCAGGATCCTTCCAGAATCCTACCTCCAGCTTTTGCCAAAGCATCTGCAGATGAATTTCTTTCCCGATATATATGTTTGAAAACAACATATTCAAAGGAATCAGTAAGTCTGTTAACATCATGTAGAATCATGGCTAATTCTAAATTCAATAATCGATACTTACCAGATGCCCAGTTTATAACTAACCGGGAATCACCGAAAATCTGAATTTTATCCATTCAATTCCTTCTAGCCAAATAGAGCAAAAGCTTGAGGGCACATAATTCTGCAAAATTATTAGTACCCAATCCTAAACCTGCCTTAAAAGAGAAAAAATGAGAATTAGATATATAAAGTATACCTCCAGCTCCACAAGTGATAGGGTCCCTTGCTGCAGATCCATCAAAAAAACCCCAAGCATATGTTTTATCAATATCTTCCACAGAAATGACTCTAGTGGAAACCACAGAGTTTTTCTGAGGCAAAGACTTCATCAAACCCAAACAATAGCTAGAAACCTGAGCAGGTGTCAGAGAAAGATCTTCAAAGCAAGACAAATTTCTAGCCCTTCGAATGTACCATAAAACTATGATAGGCAAAGGTTTATAATCATCAACCTCCATATTTAAACACCAGTTTCTGAAACAATCAGATACCGAAATACCACTCCAAATATTATTGAGTTTTAACTCATCAGCAATAAGTAACCAAACACTCTAAGTAAATGAACACACCACTCCAATATGATGATTGGATTCACATTCCACTTTACACAAGTAACATCTACCCGACCCAGCTCTTCCTTTCATGCATAGTACATCCCATGTCAATGCTTTACTAGAAAAAATGAACCAGCAAATTTTTTTTTGTTTTAAGCGGGCATATTAATTTCCATAAGACTTTCCACCACCATAAAAAGTCCACATCCCTGTGTATGAGTTGTGCATAGCCTTCCTTGGGTGTATACTTACCTGTTTTGGATAAATTCCAAACCAGAGCATCATCCTCGTTAGTGAGCCTCGCATGACTGGATTTTAATATGTCCAAATAATCATTCCACACAGCAATCTCCTGTGGGTCTGTAAATCCAAAAAAATCAGCATTATACCATCGTTGTGTCAACAATGCAGGCAAACCTTGAAGACCAATATCTGGTAAGTAATGGAAACTTGCTACATTAAGTTTATCAATCATGGAAGAAGGTAGAATATGTCTCCATTTGCATCCTAGCCAAGGATCTATTCCAATTCGAACAACATTTCCATTTCCAATATGCCATACCAAGAAATTACCAATAATGTCAAAGGACCAAAGAACAGCTTTCCAACATATAGATATGCACTTTTTATTTTTAACAGGAGCTCTAATCCATTCCAAAATATTCAAAGGATGAATATATTTCTGAACAACTATCTTGACCCATAATCCAAAACCCTGAATGATGTTCCAGACATTTTTTGCTGCTAGTGCTTTAGCAAAAACAACAGGAACTTTTAGGCCCCAACCTCCCATAGACTTTGGGATTGCCAGATTCTTCCAGGATGTCCAAGGTAACCCAAAAGATTTCTGATTACCAGACCAAAGGAATTTGAAACAAAGCTTTCTAATCTTCTCTATAATCCCCAATGGTAACCAAAAGTACGTCCAAAAGACCGGAATGGCCTCAAGTACTGCTTTAATTAGTATCAGCTTGCCCCCCTTAGAAATCCAACGGAAGCTCCAATTGTTGATCCTCTTTTCCACCTTGATAATCAACCAGTCCCAATCCTTAATGAGATATCTACATGGTTTGAGATAGAACCCAAGATATTTTATCCCATTTTCAATTCTGTTAACAGGAAAGGAAAAAATATTTTGAAGAGTGATAACCTCTGATTCTTCCATGCAAGAAAAATATAAAGAAGATTTATCATTATTAATCTTCATCCCTTAAGCTTTGTAGAAAATCATTAAAATCTCATCTAAAGTGGACAAAGATAGTTCAGATCCATCATTGACCATTACAACATCATCCACAAACAATACCTATGTTATGTCAATATTATTACCAAAGGATAAACCATGATAGCTCCCACAGTCTTTGGCAGAAATGAGAGCCCTACCTAACCCTTCAACCACAATAAGAAATAATAAAGGTGCCAAGGGGAAACCTTGTCTAAGTCCCCTGCCTGACTTAAAGAAAGAAGTAGCAACTCCATTAATGAGTAAGGAGAAGGATACATAAGAAAGGCTACTCATAACCCAAGTAATGAAGTTCCTAGCAAATCCCATTTTGGAAAGAATAACTCTAATATAGGTCCAACTTACCCGATCATAGGCTTTAGATAAATCAATTTTTAACATTACAGCCTTGATACCTTTACTGTGCACAGAATGCATTCCTTCCTGTATAACCCCTACTGCATCATGAATCTGCCTGCTTGGCAAAAACCCAAACTGCTCCCCATAAATATAACGGCCCAACACAAATTTGATCCAACAAGATATGATCTTACCAATAATCTTGTATACAAAATTACACAGAGATATGGGCCTAAGGATATAGGATATAGGTTGATCAATCTTAGGAATAAGTGCAAGAAAGGTTGAATTAAAAACCATTGGGATTTTTCCACTTACCCCAGACAAATCTATAACACTAAAAATATCCTCACCTAGTACATCAATGAGACATCTATAAACCTCAACAAGGACCCCATCAGGTCCCGGGCTCTTATCATTTTTGCTAATAGAAAGAATATGCTGAATCTCTTTCATTGTAACCGGCTTCATAAGTTCAAAATTATCCTCCTCAGTAACAGAAGTGGGAAAATACCCAACACTAAGCACAATCTCGGGCAAGTGAAGATCTGCTTCTTCCTGAAATAGAGACTCAAAATGCTGAGTCCCAGCCTCTGCTATTGCCTCAGGTCCTTCAACAAGATTGCCCATATCATCCTTAATCTTCCATATGGAATTAAGATTTTTCATATAAGTAGCAAATTTATGGAAAAATGGAGTATTGTCATCGCCACATAAGAGCCATAAAACCCTACTCTTCTGACGAGCCTCTTTTTCCCGATTGCACAGGATAGTTCTCTTACGGGATTCAAGCTCAAACATATTCAATTTATCCCTCTCCGTGTTAAATCCAATCCCCCGTCTATCAATATGGACCTTCATCTCTCTTTCAATATCAACCAGGGCCTTGATATCCTAAGCTTGTCTCTTCATCAACCAGTCAATGGAAACTTCTTTTAATTTTTTAAGGTTAGCAACAAATTGGGCTGTAGGAGAAACCTCAGATAAAGCATCATAAACCAACCATGAAGCTTTCAAGGAATCAACCAATTCAGTATTTTCAAGCCAGCATGCATTGAACTTAAAGGGACAATGAGCCTTAGGAGTACTAGGAAAGATTTGTAAGAACACAGGTTGATGGTATGAATCACCCCCACACCCAATCCATTGTCGAAGACGAAAAACATCTAGGAAATCATCCGAAAGAAGAAATCTATCTAATCTTTTACAAATACTCTCCATACCAATTCAACGATTAGACCAAGTTGGCCTTGGATCCAAAGGAGTAATCTCAATGAGACCAAGTCTCTCCAGAAGATGATGAAAGAAATCAGTTAAACCATCCACCTTATCTTTATTCCCCCAAATTTCGGATAGACCCAGAGAGAAGTTTAGATCCCCACCAACAACCAAATTAGGAAAATTAAAACAATCCATAACCAATAGATTATTCCAGTAAGCTTCCCTATCAGTATAAGGCCCATAGAGATTAAGAAAACAGATCTCCAACTGCATCTCATAAGAATGCATAACAGCACAGAGGCTCGAGTTCATAGACCAGGCATTAAGAAAAATAAATTTACGAGACCTCCACCCCAACAGAAACCCTCCAGATCTACCTTTAGCATCAACAGAAATAAAATTCCAATCTCTTAATAAAGATTCCATTTCCTTCACCAAAACATTGCCATCAATCATAGTTTCTTGCAGAAAAATAACATCCAAGGACTTCTCATCAATCAGTCTTTTCACAGCTAGTTTTTTGGGTAGACTAGCCAAACCGCTACAATTTAGGGTCATAAGGATCATGAGGGAAACACTGTAGAGGAAGACAATGCTCTAAGTGCCTCAGATCCAACCATAACATCATAATGTGCATTCCCCAAATCACCAGAACAATTCTTAAAAGGTAATCCATCAAGATCATGACCAGATCCAATACCTCCATCCTTAACTTTTGAACAAGAATGTAGATAGTAACCCTTCTTAACAACAGGAAATGCTTTAGGGGGAGAAGCAAAACCCAGAACCCTTAGCTCTTCAGATTGAACAGAAGCAAAGAAACCCTTATCCATCTGATTTCATCCCAAACCCTCTGAATCAGATAAGGAAATCATACTCAAAGGTTTAAGAGGTATAAAGGGATGATTAGACCCTAAAGTAGTCTCTTCAACAGAATTAGGAATAAGATTCATACCTGTTCCTATAGCATTCTCATCAACATACTTGGTTATAAAATTCACCTCCTCCATCTTATCAACTAAAGACAAACCCTCCGAGATATCCTCATTTATCCCAATATTTTTAACCTTCTATATCTTATGAGGAGAACCAGAAATGTTCTTACTAAAAGGTAAGGAACACTCATGCATCAGATGACCTAAAACATGGCATCTGTAACACCTAAGAGGAACGCCTAAATAATCCAGAGGCTAAGAGAATTCTGAATTACCTTTTTTAATAATTAAATCAGCAGGCAGACCATTCCTAAAGTCAATCAACACCAAAACCCTACCCAAGCAGCAAACCCCGGTCTTCAGAAAAGATAAATCAGTTTCCAGATGTGATCCTAAAGTATTTCCCACCAATTTAAAAAAATCAGCTGACCAATAATTAAAGGGTAAATTGGGTAGTTTAACCCAAATCAGAATCTGATCGTACCTTTCAATGCGTGGATCGAATAAAGGCGTCCAGCATTTGATCAGAAGCCCCGCATTTCCCCACCTCCAAACACCAGCCAGGACTAGATCCGCATCATCCTTGGACAAAAATTTAAATGCTATCCAACCATGTGGGAGAATGAAAATCGTCGGTGGTTGACTGATAACATTCTTCCAAACCGAAGCTGCCCACCCATTCAAGCTGGTAGAGTTATATTTACGACTCCCGACTCACCCCACCAGAGTCGTGGCATTCATAAGAACAATATTATTCAACCCCATGTCTTCTCCAACAGTCAGCAGAACCGGTTTATCAGCTTTCTTAATAGTCCTTTGATAACGCTTTTTCTTCACCCCACTCACCGGCTGATTGGACGCAGGATTACAGCAAGAATAAGAATGATGTTCCTTTGAAACACCCACAGAAACAATAGGTTTTATAACACCATCCAACTACCGATTATAAAAGCCCGAAAGCTCAGGCTCCATAGAGGAGGACTTTGAAGCCTCAAATCCCAAATGTCCACTGTTAACATCCAAACCCGCATTCACCCAAGAATTCGTTTGCATTTTAGAAGAAGATAACCCCAATTCATCCACTCTGGGAACTCTTGAGCTTACCAGGCCCAAATTATCAAGAGCGAATACACCATCTGCAAAGGATGCATCAATCTCCTTCTCAACCCCCGACAGCCTATGAAGAACCACATCCTCAAGGAAGGCATTACTATCATCCCGAAGACTGATAGCAGAACCTAGCTCACAAGAAAGACCAGGGCACATCCTGTGTGCTCCTGAAACCCCCCTCTGTCCTACCTCAGTGCACCCAACAAGAACTTGGTCCGAACCTAGCTCATTGCTACCAAATAATGAAGGATGATACGCTAATTTCTCAGTTTCCAAACACTCACCATCGCCTCCCTCATCTTTGGACACAAGATTTAGAGAGCAAGAAATCGAACGAGCTGACGCCACATCATTTATACCTGAATACATAGGAAAATGCACAATCTTAGCATCTGAACACATCAGAGGGACACCCATGACCTCCTGCTTGATAGACTTACCAGAAAGACCACAAGAAACTGCATAAGACTTTTGTTCGATGCCCAAAGAATCGAGAAATTCTTGTTTTACCCCCATCAACGTACGAGCAAGCTTCTTCATGGAGCTAACCGTCACTACGTGTCAAGTATTTACAAAAAGATGGAAAAGCGTATCTCAGGGTGATCACTCCAAGAAGTATTTGAAATCAACGGCAATAAAAACAATCAGGTACTTAATGATTCCACCCGATCGACATAAAGGAGAACATCCCCCAAGAAAACAGGACTCATAAGCACTCCGCTAATGCACGATGAAGAACCGAGTTAATCCCACTTATAGCTAGATTAAACTGGATTAAACCTTAAGAAAAGATTAATCAAGAATATGACCTCGCCTCCATTAATGACAAATTAATACCAAAGATAAAATCTCGCCACCCATGAAAATCGGATTTAATACACCAGCTTAGGTGTCCACAGACAGGAAGGATATGATCCCGCCAGCCAAAGCCAAGGTAACCTTAAACAGATTAATCCGCCACCCAATACTAAACCTGGTTAAAAAACAAAACCTAGGAAAGATCCCAAGCAAAACAAACTGGAAAAAACCTTAAACCTAACTTTCCTAAGTCAAGAAGTACGTTCTATAACATTATCGCCATCCCACAAGTACTCCCCGAAGAGTACCTTGTTTTACCATATTCAACAACAATGTAAAATACCCAACAATAACTCATTTAATGCCTAGAAGTATAAATAACGACAATGTAAAATACCCAACAATAACTCATTTAATGCCTAGAAGTATAAATAACAACAATATAAAATACCTAATGTCCAAACCCAAAATTTAATTTATTTTAATTTTTAAATTAAACCAAAAAAATCATTTATCTCAATTTTCAATCACATAACCTATCACATAATGACATTTACCAAAATAAACCAATCTAACACTTATATATATATATATATATATATATATATATATTTCCTTATTTATTTGTATACATTATAAAAACTAAGCTATGATTTAAAAAATTCATTGTTTATTTTTATACATTATAAAAGCTAATTTTTTAGTCCCCATACCAAAATAGTCTCCTGCTGCAGCAGACAATCACAAATTTCAAATCCAAAAACCAATTCTCTTTTCACCATTTTAACGAAATTTTTTTATAATAAAACATTTATACTTCAGCCTTCTTTGGATCCCAGGTTTAACGTCAATACCATGGATGGTTTTAAAGAGGAGATTCACTTGGAATTTGGATTCCAGGGGAGAATCAACTTTTCCAGTAGTTGAGAAAAAGCATAATCCAAAGTTGGAACAAAGGGTAACCGTTTCCCTGTTGAGGATCAGCAAAGTCAGATCGACCACACAAATAATTCAAGTTCCACAGCATTCCACACCACTCGTTCTTGCTGAGCTCATGAGTCGTGCTCAACACCGCTTGTTTTAATTGTCCGCAGGTTCGCTCGGCTTTGAAATAATATTTATTGAATTCCTGAAAAAAGGATCCTAAGTAGGTAACTTGTTATGGAATTGCGGGCCTCATTCCATTGGTTAGTGTGATTCATTAACTACTTTTCTATATCAGCAGGATTTGATCATGGAAAAACAAGAGCCTCTCAATAGGAAGATATATAGTTTCTGTTGTTGTTGTTGTTTGGTTGTTTGCAGACAGTAACAACTATATCATCATCATCATGCTGGAGGGAAAGGGTGTCGTTGAAAGCTCAGACATGCCGGAGAAGATGCAGAGCCACGCCATGCACTGTGCATCGCAAGCTCTGGATTTGTATGACGTCTCTGACTGCACAAACATTGCTCGCCATATTAAGAAGGTCAGCTATCATCCTTATTATCCATACCTTTTTGGAAATAATTCTCACTCCAACTTCTCAGATTTGAGTTATCCCTCTTCTTTTTTTTCAAAGGAAAAAATACCAGTCTTTGTTATTCATAGGAATCAAAAGACATATTATACATATTCCATCTTCCTTTTCAGAGAGAAAACATAAGGATCCCATCAGTACCTAGGCATACAAAGTTCATGCCTACAAAAGCATCCAGCCAACAGAAAGACATAAAGTCTGATCATAGCAGACTTTTCTCATCATCCCTGAAATATCAGGTCAGAAAATGCTTTGAAATCGGAGGTGATCACAAACAGACATTCCTGAGCAAAACTTGCTGGCTGAAAAGTCTCATACATGACAGACAAAGAAAAACAAATCAAATGCTGAACAATCAAATGCTGAAAAAAACAGTTAGGATTCAGCAGCTAAAAAAGCACAAATTGGCCATGTTCTATGACCATTCCATCCAAAGATTCAAAGAAGGATCCATATCCCATATCCAAATTCAGAGCCTGTTTGGAGGGGCTGTCAGCCAGCATATTATGCTCACAGAATATATGCTTGAAGATCACTGAAGGGACAAGATGGAGCATATTTTTTATATCATCACACCAATGCATCAGAGAAGGAATATCAAGGGCTGAAAATATGTTGAGCCATGAAATAATAACCATAGAGTCCCCATAAATCAAATGAATGGGAAGACCCATCATCAAACTCACTTTAAGAACAACCTAGAGTGCCAACAATTCCGCTCTTGTATTCGTGGTGCATCCACAGCCCAATGAAAAACTGAAATAATGATTTTCATTTAGATAGATCACAAAACCTGCTCGTCCTAAATTCTCTACAGCAGCCCCATCAAAAAAAACCACAAGGAAAGACCTTCTGAGGATTTGGACCAATAATCCAGTTTTTATGAGATTTTTTTGGAACTGGATATAGTTTTTGAAAACTCTCAACCCTGGAGATAAGAGAATAAACATAAGGCTTTCGATTTTCAAATAGACATTTATTCTGGAGAAGCCAAATAATCCAGAATATAAAAAGGGGTAAATATCTAAAAGCGGCAGAATGCATAGTAATGCTGAACCAGTGAACCATAAAAGACTGGATAGAACTGAATAAGGGAAAAGAGAACCCATATCGAGCTACAAAGTAAGAGAAAATATTCACTGTGAAGGGACAGACCAAGAAAAGATGCAGGATATTCTCGGAATCCCTCTCACACAGGAACGCAACGGCTCAGGCCATGAAACCCACGAGATTGAAGCTGTTCCCAAGTAAGAATCCGTCCTTTAACCAATAGCCAGATGAAACAGGCTACTTTCGTAGGAATATTATGAGTCCAAAGAGAGTCGATTAGAGGGTTTCGCTCCTCCAAACTACTAATCGAAATAATACAATCATATCCTGTAGCTGCACTTAAAGGGCCTACAAAATTGCTATGTGACCAGAGGATCTTATCACGAAGATATTTTAGATGGATTCTGTTGTATTCCAGCCCTCTAATATAGTTTTCCCAAAGAGTTTTCCAATTTCCACAAAGATCGAGCTCTTCAGCAGTAAACCAATAACCTGAAGCAAAGGATGTTTTATTTCTTGCTTGAGCTAAAGTACAGATCCCATAGTCTTCTAGATATGCTCTTAAGTCACTTGGGAGGATAAAGGAGATTCCCAATCCAACAACAGGATCCACACCCAGACGAATATCAAAACCATTGCCAACTTGCCATAGAATCCCCTTACCAATTCAAGGCAAGGTTTTGAGAAAGCCTTTCCATATAACCGAGGCATTTCGAATCATGAAACATTTCTCTCTAAGCCAAGAATGCATAGGCAATTTCTTCATATATTTTACAGCGAGGAGATAATGCCAGATGTCGTTGCTGTTTAGAGCATACTAGAAATTCTTCAATCTCAAAGATAAACTGAAACTAGGGAGGTGCTTGATTCCCCATCCCCCTAACGAAATAGGACGCGCAAGAAGATGCCAGTCAACGAGGTGGAATTTTTTTTGCTTTGTTGAGGAGCCCCAAAGAAAAGAAAAGATCAGTCTTCTGAGCTTATCTAAGATTGAGGATGGAATCGGAACGAGGGCCATCCAGAAGACAGGAATGCTTGAGAGAACAGATCGAATTAGAACAAGTCGACCACCAATAGACAAGAGCCTATTAGTCCAATGAGAGATACGCTTCTCAAATTTTGATATGAGCCAGTACCAATCCTTGACCAGATAACCCGAAGGCTTGAGAAAGTAACCAAGATAGGTGAAACCCTGATTAAGATGTGAAAGTCTATATGGAAGGAGGCCTGTTATTCTAATAATAAGGGCAACATCCAAGTCATTATGGAGAAAACATGATTTATCCATATTTATACACATGCTAGAGGCCTCACAAAAGGTGTCAAGTAATACTTTGAAAGCTATCCATTCCTCAAAAGTACCCATTCCAAATAAAATGACATCATCTACGAATAGTAAATGAGTGAGGAAGAGATGAGACGAAAACTTGATCCCTTTGATTTTACCATTTCTCTTGGCATCTTCAATCAGAAGGCCGAGTCCTTCGATAACCAGGATGATTGAGTTATCCCTCTTCGTTCCTTGAATTTTTGCATAGATAGCTTTGAAGTCCAAAAAGACGATGAAACTTTATGGAATCCTATTTAGCAGTAGATCTAATGCTTGGAACTATCTCATATATATATATAGGAAAGATCTAATTTTTCTTTTCTACTCTTTTGCAAGAATTCGACAGTTTCTATGGAGATGCATGGCAGTGCGTTGTGGGGATGCACTTTGGTTGTTTTTTCACTCATGCCGAAGGCAGTTTCATTTATTTTTGCTTGGAAACACTGAATATCTTAATGTTCAAGGTAGCCTAATTCATGGTCATCACTGTAATGAACTACCTCGCTGTGTATTTTTTCTCATGTGGATAAGTTTGAGAAGAAAGGGAATGTATTATTTATTTGTATCGAAATGGTATCAATACACATAGGAGCTTTCACTTTTTACATTCTGAGTTAGCATGCAGTTATGAGCTTTCACTTTTTACATTCTGAGTTAGCAAGCAGTTATGGGATTGCAGCTTGTTTGCTACTTTAAGTTTATAAGTAATTATGTTTATAAGTATTTAAATATTATTTCAGATTTTGAATTTGCTTGAACGGATCAACAAGATTAATCCAAGTATAACAAGAATACAACAGGAATTCATTTCATTTCATTGTAATTATATTTTGTTTTTTCTCTCAGAAGTTGGGTTTGAGAACAGTGTAGCATCGTCGTTTTTCCGGCCAATCTGCCTCCTACGCGTGTCATTCTCCTCTCCCAACCAACTTCCGCCACGTAGAGATGACGTTGTTTATGTAAGTAGATCTGTCGAAGTGGGGGCGGGCTAGGAGTGGCAACATGGAAAACGCCCTCACACCCATCAACCATGACGTCAAAGCTTCCTTTATCATCCAAATCTTCTTTCCAGAGAGTCAATCTTTGGTTCGCCTCATGCAGATCCAACAACTGCTTCGTCTTCACGGGATTACCTAAATCAATAACACCATTAACCGTAATTATAACTATTTATATTATGCAAACCCAAATCATTGCCATTAAAATGTTCAATCTGATATTTGCATAGTAATAATACAATGCCTATAAACCCACCATTGTCTTGCACAGTTGCTCTAACAGTATATCCTCGCTTAAGCAAACGCATGATGAGCCATGACCCTATGAACCCAGCAGCTCCTGTGGCACATATTGTACTTCCTTTGTGAATCTCGTGATTTTGCAGTTCTTCTGGCACCTGTGTATTCTCTTTACCAAAAGCCATTAGGGGAGTCTTAATCAACTGGCGAGCTTGGATATGTTTCCTCGGCATCGACTATGAAATCCAAAGAGGAAATTGGGGATTTATGGAAGTTCACTAAGAGCGTTCGTTCCATTTGGCGTGCTTCTCGCCCCTATCCAAGAAGCACAGTCAAGCACATAGGAACTATATTGTAGACATTATAGAAGTTTGAATGCTCGGTGTGATCTTTCAGTGAAACTGGTTGAAGGGTTTAAAGAATTTGGCGTGGCTTCCTATTTTAAAGAAATATCCGAAATGAATTGGTTAAACATTCCACAAAGGAACCCAGTATTCACTCGACTGTGTTGTAATCATTTTTGTTCCACTCCGAGTAAGCATTCAAGCGGTATATTCACCTAAAGAATATACAGTTCCAATTGTTTATTCAATCGAAGAACTAGAACTCCTAGTTCCATTTCCAATCCCATGTGCAGATGGAGGATGCAATAGTGAATTTCATCATCCATGTTCTACGAGGATGCAATAGTGAATTACAAATATTGTTTTTTTTTTAGAGGAAAAAATACCAGTCTTTGTTATTCATAGGAATCAAAAGACATATTATACATGTACCCTCTTTCTTGACAGAAAGGAACAATAAGGGGCCAATCAGCACATAGACATACAATGATCATGCCTACAAAAACATCCAGCCAACAGAAAGACATAAAAAGTCTGATCATAGCAGACTTTTCTCATCATCCCTGATATATCAGGTCATAAAATGCTGTGAAATCGGAGGTGATCCCAAACAGACATTCCTGAGCAAAACTTGCTGGCTGAAATAGTCTCATACATGACAGACAAAGAAGAACAAATCAGATGTTGAAAAAACAAATGGGATTCAGCAGCTAAAAAAGCACAAATTGGCCATGTTCTATGACTATTCCACCCAATGATTCAAAGAAAGTTCCATATCCCATATCCAAATTCAGAGCCTGTTTGGAGAGGCCATCGGCTAGCATGTTATGCTCACGGAATATATGCTTGAAGATCACCAGAGGGACAAGATGGAGCATATTTTTTATATCATCACACCAATGCATTAGAGAAGGTATATCAAGGGCAGAAAGTCTGTTGAGCCATGAAATAATAACCAAAGAGTCACCAAATATCAAGTGAATGGGTAGACCCATCATCAAACTCACTCTTAGAACAGCCCAGAGCGCCAATAATTCCACTCTTGTATTCGTACTGCATCCACAGCCCAAAGAGAAACTGAAATAATGGTTATTATTTAGGTAGATCACAAAACCTGCACCTCCTAAATTCTCAACAGCAGCCCCATCAAAAAATCCACAAGGAAAGACCTTCTTAGGCTTAGGACCGATAATCCGGTTTTTATGAGGTTTATGAGGAACTGGATAAAGATTTAGAAAACTCTCAACCCTAAAGATAAGAGACTGAACTGAAGGCTTCCAATTCTCAAATAGACATTTATTCCGAAGATTCCAAATACACCAGAATGTAAAAAGGGGTAAATATCGAAAATAAGCATAATGCGCAGTAGTTGTGAACCAATGAACCAGAAGGGATGGGACTGAATTGAAAAAGGGAAAAGAGAACCCAAACCGTCCTACATAGTAAGATAAAATAATCACTGAAAAGGGGCAGAACAAAAAAAGATGCTGGATATCCTCGAAGCTCCTCTCACACAGAACACAACAACTCGGACCATGAAACCCACGAGATTGGAGCTGCTCCCAGGTAAGAATCCGACCTTTATCCAATAGCCAGATGAAACAGGCTATTTTCGTGGGGATATTCAGAGTCCAAAGAGAATCAATTATAGGGTTTCGCTCCTCTAAACTACTGATCAAGGTGATACAATCATATCCTTTAGCTGCAATTAGAGGTCCAACATAATTGCTATGTGACCAGAGAAGTGTATCACGAAGATCCTTTAGACGGATTCTGCTGTATTCCAGCCCTCTAACATAGTTTTCCCAACAAGTTTTCCAATATCCACAAAGGTCGAGATCCTTAGCCGTAAACCAGTAACCTGAAGTAAAGGAAGTTTTATTTCTAGCTTGAGCTAAGGTACAAATCCCATAGTCTTCCAAATATGCTCTTAAGTCACCTGGGAGAATAAAAGAGCTGCCCAAACCAACAACAGGATCCACACCCAGACAAATATCTGAACCATTTCCAACTTGCCAGAGAATCCCTTTACCAAACCAAGGCAAGGTTAAGAGAAATCCTTTCCATATAATTGAGGCATTTCGCATCTTGAAACATTTCTCTCTAAGCCAAGAGTGCACAGGCAGTTTCTTCATATATTTAACAGAGAGGAGATGGTTCCAGATGTCGTTGCTATTTAAAGCATTCCAAAATCTCTTCAATCTCAAAGATAAACTGAAACTAGGGAGATGCTTGATTCCCTAGCCACCTAAAGAGATAGGTCGTGCGAGAAGATGCCAATCAACGAGGTGGAATTTTTTTTGCTTTGTAGTGGATCCCCAAAGAAAAGAAAAGATCAATTTTCTGAGCTTATCTAAGATTGAGGATGGAATCGGAACAAGGGCCATCCAGTAGACAGGTAGGCTTGAGAGAACAGATCGAATGAGGACTAGACGACCTCCAATAGATAAGAGCCTATTAGTCCAGTGAGAGATACACTTCTCAAATTTAGATATAAGCCAGTGCCAATCCTTGACCAGATAACCTGAAGGCTTGAGAAAGTAACCAAGATAATTGAAACCCTGATTAAGATGAGAAAATCTATACGGAAGGAGGCTAGTTATTCTACCAAGAAGGGAAGCATCTAAGTCATTATGGAGAAAGCAGGATTTTTCCAAATTTATACACATGCCAGAGGCCTCACAAAAGTGTCCAGTAAAACTTTGAAGGCTATCCATTCCTCAAATGAACCCATACCAAATAAAATCACATCATCTACAAATAGTAAATGAGTGAGGAAGAGATGAGATGAAATTTTGATCCCTTTGATTTTTCCATTTCTCTTGGCATCTTCAATTAGAAGGCTAAGACCTTCGATAACCAGGATGAACAATAGGGGGGACAATGGACAGCCCTGCTTGATTCCACATGAAGCCGGAAAGAATGTAGAAGGAGATCCATTTACAAGGACAACAAAATTTGCAGAAGAATTGCACCCGAAAATCCAATTCACCCCTACAAGAGGAACCCCAATCTGGATAAGTATAAGATGGATGTAAGTCCAATTGACCCTATAGAAGGCCTTTGTCAAGTCCATCTTGAGGATGAGTGCACATTTCTTTTTCGTTTTGACAGAATGAAGGACTTCTTGCGTGATGGCTACCGGCTCAAGGATCTGACAGTTCTTCAGGAAGCCGAATTGCTAAGGAGAAATAGAGGAGTCTAGGAAAGGTTTGAGTCTTAGGGCCGCAACTTTAGAGATCAGCTTATAACAGAGATTGCAGAGAGAAATAGGATGAAATTCAGCGAAAGAGACAGGATGTTCAACTTTTGGGATTAAAGATAAAAAGGTGGAGTCAAGGGAAGGAGCCACACTACCCATGATTCTTGAGGATTCCACCATATTGACAAGGAGAGGTCCCAGAAGATAAAAAAAGGTCAGATAGAATTTGACAGGCCAGCCATCAGGGCCTGGGGCCTTATCTCTTTTGAAAGTTTTAAGGCCCCCCTCTACTTCCGAAAGAGTGACAGAAATAGTAAAAGCCTTTTTCTGTTCCCCGCTGATATAGGAAGGAAAAAGACGAATAACCTTAAGCTGAGCGGAAAGATTTGTCAAATGATCATCAGCAAAAATATTTTTAAAATAGTGAATCCCTAGAGATTTGATGCTATGATCATCCGAGATCCAGGTACCCTCCTCATCTTGCAAACTCCAGATGGAATTATGGTTTTTCCGAGCTGATGCCACTGCATGGAAGTATTTGGTATTGGCATCCCCATTCGAGGCCCATGTAACTCTGCTTTGAAGTCTTGCAGAGTACAACTCATGATCTAACAACTTTTGTAGATCAGCTTTTAGAGACATCAGTCTGCATTGTTGTTCATCATTTAAGATAGCAGATTGATAAGAATGTAGAAGAGAACTTATTTCATCCTCCAAGTAAAACGATTTATCCTTCAATTTTTGAGACTCAACTTTTATCCAAGGCTTTACTTTTTCTTTCAGCAAGCGAAGTTTGAACAAAATATCATTCATAGCATCCATTGAAGCATCCGAACGGATAAGTGGCCATTCAGTTCGAATCATATGGATAAATTCCTCATTTCCTAACCAAGATTGATTGAATTTGAAGGGATAAACGCAAGGGTTTTGTTGATCCATCCATTCAAGCAGAACAGGGAAGTGATCAGAAATCCCACATCTATGAGCCCAAACCCTATGTCTGGGAAGAGAGCTAATGAGCTGATCCGATAGCAAATAACAATCAAGTCATCTGGAGATGCCTTCTTCCCCCATCCTACCATTCATCCAAGTTGGTCCTGCATAAGAGGGGGCCACATCCACTAATTGATGATCGGAGAAGAGCTTGGAGAAAAAAGGTCCCAAGGGATCAAGTTGAGCTCTAGTGCCCCAAATCTATGAGGCATTTAAATTTAAGTTCAGATCACTAGCGAGGATAAGGTTTGGCAATGAGAGAAGACCGCCAGAGGCCACAGCATTCCAGAATGAGTCACGATTAAGATAAGGGCCGTAACAATTAAGGATGGACAGAGAGAAGGTCGAGCCACGAATCGAAGCTTTAAGCAAGATGCCAGCAATAGTATGGAAAGCTTTACATCTGAGGAGCTTCAGATTCCAGCCAGATAGAATTCCCCCCGAGAGACCATTAGAACTGAGGGCACAAAATTCCCAACTCGGACACAGCTTGGAAAAGGAAAAGAGGGCTAGGTAAGAGTTGGTCATGGTCTCCTATAGGAGCACTACATCAGGAGAAAGTGACACTATTAGATGACGGAGGCTTTTTTGTTTGGATGAACCTCCCAACCCTCGAACATTCAGGGAGAGAATACGCATCAGGTATCAAACTGAAGAGGGGTCGACGCTCTAAGGACCCTTTGAGATGAAGAGGCATGCTTCTGAGCCACATTCTTTAGTCTAGTAGATAAAGGAGTATAAGGGGCGGGGGCAATAATCGCAGCATTCGGAGGAGTTTTTTTTTCTCCTTGTAGTGACATTTTCAAAACGGATGGATTCAAGGGGGAGAACTAAGGGAGACAAAGGAGTCTTATCAGAAAAAATATTCAGGGATTTTTGCAATGCTGGGTCTGCAAAGGATGGGGAGCTGACAGGGCTGAGGGAAGGAAAATCCAAAGTCGAACGACCAGTGTTAACTAGAGGAGGGAAGTCCGAATCGGTAAAGAGAGGCTGGGGGGAGACACCTTCCAGATTAGGTGTATGTAGTGTAGAGGCAACAGGAGGGGTGGATGCAGGACAAAACGCATTAGAGTGTAAAGCTTTGCAGTCCCGAGAAGGAGGGCAAGGAAGAATCACAAGAGAAGGGGAGGGAGGAAGAATTTTGGGAGAAGGGGGATCTAAAGTCGACGGAGGAGGTGGTAGCAACAGGAGAGAGTCACCAGAGCTTTGTGGATGGATGCCAGATAGATCCTTACGAGGGGAAGAGTGAACCAAAGCCAGAGAAGAAGCTGAAGACTTTGGAGAAACTCTTTCATCAAAGCTTCGAGGAGGGATACAAGACAGAGCCTTACGAGGGGCAGAGTGATCCAAAGCCAGAGGAGTGGCTGAAGTTTTAGGGGAGCCTCTTCTAACATTGACAGAATCCATCAAAGCTAATTCTATATCTGAAGCATCTTCGAAAAGGGAGCATGCATTTTTTAGAAGTCCAATGGAAGAAACCGGAGGGACTGAGGACATTCTTACCTGGGAAATCATTTGATCCGGTAAGGGGGACAACTGTGTTGCAGAAGGAATTCGATGGCCCGTGGAGGTAGATCCTTGACGAAAAGATGGACAGTCCCATCTCAGATAGCCTATTTCCTGGTAGCAACTGCATCTAAAAGGGATGCCCTGATAGTCGAGCCTTTGTGAAAATAGGCGCTCCCGGCAGAGAATTTCTATTTCAGCCGGCAATCCTTTTGAAATGTCCATCTCCACTAAAACTCTGGCCATCCTCTTACCATATGAATTCATAAAATATTCTTCAACAGCCACAAAGAAACCTATAGTGTTCCCTATGCCCTCCAGAAGCGAATGGTTCCACAGCGGGAAGGGAAGCCCAGGCAGCAGAGTCCACAGATGTCGTTTTTAACCCTTTCTCGAGCTGGGTCAAACTAAATATGCCATCGATCTAATATGAGAGATACTTTGCCCACTCTCCACAGATGATTAAGGACGGATATAGCATGAGCATCCTCTAATAAAACAAAGACTATCCAACCCCGAACCAGAAAACTGATAGTAGGAATGTATGACAGGAAGGGCTTCCAATGTTCGGTGGCCCACACGAACCAATATTTCTTATCCATGGAAGCATATTCCAGTCTTCCAATGAGTGCTCAAGAACATAAGGCTTCCACTGTATCCAGGTAGATATCTCGACCCACAACGTAGCGTAATTTTCCTTCGAGAACCTTGTGGGCTTTAGCCTTTCTTCTACGTCAGAAGCGAGTAGTACATCCATCTGCCGGGACGTCGGGAGACCCATCATGGGTTTCCGACATAATGACTGAAAGGAGGAGCCCAAAAAGGATTCGCCAGTCAACAAGAATCCAACAAAGCCAATGATGGGAGGCAGTTAAGCCTCAAGCAACCAGCAGAAACCCAAGATGAAAACCCTAGTTAGGGTATAACAACGGGAGTCTACTAGGGTTAGTTGGTAGCAAAGATCCAAATCCTACCAACAGACCCTGAGAACGACATCCAAATCAAGGAAAGACCAACCCCGTAAAACCAAGAAGAGCCATGAATGGACTCACCAGTCAATGAGAACCCGACAGTATTGAGCCACAAACAACCACAAGAGACCCAGAACCCAAACCCTAGTTAGGGAAACAAAGGGAAGCCCGAATCAAACCCACAACCCTGAAAACGACAGTCGTATCTAGAACAACCAAGCCCCAAAAAACTAGGAGACGTAGAATCTTCTAGAACCCGGACAATTAAACCAACACCGACGTCATATAGGGAGGGTGACAGAAAAAACCACACAGCCACACAGAAGAAGGTGAACAGAAAACTAAGGCTAAGCCAGAACCGACATCTATATACAATTCCCACTTATTTTAGACTGGTTGGTACTAGTCCTCAGCTCTGAGGATGGACTCCAGTCATCGGTAGTAGCTGAAGGGACAGAGAAAGACAGAACAATAGCCATCAAACCATGAAAAAATGCAAGATGAAACAAGGACTGATAACCCAAAAAACAACGAACTAGACAGCAAAAATAGGGAGAGGGAGCTCGAAAGAATGGGTTCATAAGGAGCAGACTAAAACCAAAGGAACGACTCCCAAACCCCAAGAAGGAGACCGCCGGGGAATGCCATCAACTTGTAAACCCTTGTTCCTCCTGTAAACCCTCATCTCTCGGCTCTTCCCTCAACCCCCAACAAATGATATATTACAAATATTGTGTCATAAGGAAGGTGAACCCCTGGTAAATATAGTTTTTTTGTGTGTTAACATTTCAGTTTGTATGTTCAATAGATGTTACTGTCGTATAATATTTGTGTTTATTAGCAATTTGAAAGGTTATGGAAAGGGGAATCATGATCTTTCTTATGGTTGAAATCAGTGAACATTTGGCTTTTACAATTGTCGGTACATTTGGAGGAATTGTGGGCATAGGGATGTGTGACGCTGAACATTGAAGATCATATGGGGCTTGACGCAAGTTTCAAAGCTTAGAATCATAAATGTTTCTAGGTGCTATGACTTAGAAGAGTTGCCAAATATGGAAAGATTGGTATCTTTGGAGGGGTTATATTCATCCCCCACTATTCAATGTTTCCCCTTCTTCTCATATGTCATTAATTTTTTTGCATCCCCTCGGTTGTTGCCATAATGCAATTGATAGCAGTCATTTCCTTTTCCTTTGTTTACTCGCTTGCGCTTGCCTCCCTTGTAATCTTGTCTCTTTGTTTGCTTAATTGGATGGTAGGTTGGTTATTGGATGGATGGCGTCTTGTTGCAGTGGCAATCCTTCTTCTTACCGGTGCTTTGAGTTAGAAGAGCTACCAAGTATGGAGACATTGCTATCTTTGGAGGGGTTACAGGAACATGGATGTGTGGAACTGAAGTGTATGCAAGGTTTGGTGCAGATGATAAAGCTTAGAGAGCTAGACATTTCTAGGTGCTACGAGCTGCCAAGTATGGAAACATTGATATCTTTGGAGAGATAGTGGGTGGAGGGACATCTAAAATTGTAGAGAATACGAGACTTTGTGGAGGAAAAAAATCTTAGATTCCTAGATGTTTTTGGGTTCTTTGAGTTACAAGAGCTTCCAAGTACAGAAACATTGGTATCTTCAGAGGGTTTGTAGATGAAGGGGTGTGTGAAGCTACAGAGCATACAGGGTTGGCGAATATTATATTCCAATGTCTTTCTCTTCGTCACCTTCATGTCCATGCCGCTACAATAAATGAATTTACTTCAGTTCGTTGAGGTAGCTGGTGCAGATATGTGCAAGTTTTGCTTCCTTTAAGATGTATACCCACAGCTTTGATTTCACTGATAGGTGTAAGGGAATCAACGACTCCGGTGCAGAATGTGTGGACTATTTCTTGCATGGATATAATGGAGTCTGCATTGGACAACATGATCTACACTTTTGTTTCTCTTTTTTTCACTATGTATTTATTGTCACGAGTGCATCGTTTTGCCTTGCATCCTTTTACCTTGCTCATAAGGTGGATGTAATTATTCCTCAATGGATGGATTTTTCATGGATGGTTACAGACATTATTTCTCTTTTCAGGAACAACATCTAGGTTTACAAGCGGTGGGTTTGTTTGATTCGTTTCTATGCAGATAGAAACAAGTTTTCCAGCATTTT
Source organism: Pseudotsuga menziesii (assembly GCA_001517045.1). Classification (NCBI taxonomy): domain Eukaryota; kingdom Viridiplantae; phylum Streptophyta; class Pinopsida; order Pinales; family Pinaceae; genus Pseudotsuga; species Pseudotsuga menziesii. The sequence continues at coordinate 396,676 of LPNX010734934.1, forward strand.
GAATCCTTTCTTTCGAAACTAGGCTAGGTTCTAAAATAGGTGCAAATAGATGCACAAACCTTGGTGTAAATTACATGGATTGGGAATAAGGAAGTAGAAAGACAAGGTAAAATAATGGAAAAATATTGATACATGGCATATCTAGTGCATCTTCACTCTATCAACTTGTTTCTCCACTGTGATTGATTAAGTCAATAGTTTTGCAAATAATTCAAGGGCATTTCTATAAATCTAACCTTGAAAGGCTCTTCAATGATTTTTCCACTAAATTGGGAATATTGATAGTGGGGAGGTATTTCACATAATAATTCAAGGAAAGGTCCACTCAATGTATTTGGAGTAGTATTTTGTCATGCTTCAGAAAGCAATTGCCTCAACGTGTAACAATTTTTGTGTAGACTGAATTGATAAGGTTGATTTAAATCATAGTAAACACAGTAAGCAGAGAAAAAATATGGGCTAGTAGATTCAGTGGTGAGTTCCATACTGGATCAAAAATAAATCTCGATATTATATCCTACTGTTGCAGGTGCAACATTTTCCCAAAATTCAAATTTTTTTGGGACCCTCCTTTTATTTCTTTTTGCTCAGCTCCTTGGTTTTGTTTGATGTTTGCGCAAGGATTAATTTTATGCCAGTGATGTTTTACTATTTGAATTGATTTTGCCTTGCTATCAGAATTGTTTTAGACTTTTGAGTCGAGATTCTAGTGATCTGCACGCCCGCCGTTTCGGAAAAGAACGGGACATCAAGACCGATTCAAGGGTTATTGGTCTCCGATGCGCTTTATTCGTCGGCGGTTTTTTTAAGATCCCGTCGGAACGTTTGTCTCTACGTCTTCTACCGTTGCGGAGGAGGTATTGTGAAGCTTCCCGAGGGTTGTATTATCCTCTTCCGATCCCCACCGTGTTGATTCGCAGATCCTTAGGCTTTCAACTTTCGTCGTTGCGGCTTTGGAAGGCACTATCTTTTCGATGTAGTTTGATTTTGTTTTCAGTGTGATCGTTATTTTTGGCCAAAGTCATGTTTTATTTTTGCTCCGATTTTGATTGGTCTGAAGAACTCGGTGCCTTTATGGTTTCCACCGTTGCGGCTCTTCAACCAACTATTGGTCCGAGGCCTTTGTTTGGCGAGCTCCGATGTGAGATTTATTTCTTTCTCTTGTCGATGCCATTGCGGGTCTCCTAGCTGTTTCATCGTCCGCTGTTGTGGAGGCGATACTGACAGGATCGCTGATCCCGTAGCCATTCCACCTCCCGATTGTTTTATTTTTCTTGCCGATTATGGTTGACCGCGGCGTATATATTGGGGTTGGGGTTTATTATTTTTATTGTTATTTTGCGAATTGCCCGTGCTGTCGTTATCGCTCGAGCAGACCAACGCACTTGCTGTCGGTACCTCACTCCTAGGTGGCTCCACTGTGGAGGTTTGCGGTTTTTTCTCGACGAGTCGCGTAGCACATTTCCAGGTAGGCCCTTATGCCCATTTCTCCTTTCCGTTCGAATGGTCAAACTAATTTTGTCACCCTCGGTTAGCTCCTGTCTCGGCGGTTAGTGATTACCTAGGTTTCCATTTTGGCGTGTATATATATCTAGGTAAATGGTATGGCTGCCCGGTGGGGGGTTTTATTGTTTGGCTTGATGATTACATTCACGTTTGTTATGGGTTTGCAGCCTACACTCGACTGTTGGGGAAACCGGTGCAGACGGTCGTTAAGCTGTCTACACCAGTATCCTCCAGTCTGTGTGTGGCCGTTCGGGGAGAGCGTTTCTTATTTACTTCAGAACCAAGGTCGCGATGTTGAAGTTAGGCCCCGTTTAGGATGAGACTGTTAAAACTCGAGTATGAACCCCAGACCAATTTAGGGATTCAGAATGCACTATCTATGCGGATTTTGATGCGAGTGTTTTTGCAAGAAGCAGCTTCCTCTTATGATTTCTTTGAGCTTACAATGAGTTACGTGCACTACCACAATGCAGTATCCTTCACATGGGATTAGGCATATTATTTTTTGCGTAACGATTTAGTTTGTAGTGCCGAGAGGGAAATTTTTCTTCATTGAGAAAGGCCATGATATTCTAATTTGATTCTACAAATGTTGGTCGTAAACTGGTTTTAGCTTTTTGGTAGATTGTTTTGTGCGGGAACATTTGGTTTTTGAGTATTGTTTGTTTATTTCATAGCGGCAATCATGTTTAGCCTAGACGAGGTAAAATGCTCGTACAGTGTGTCTCCATTTTTGAATGCTATCTGGGAATGGCCCAACAGAAGCTAAAGCAATTTCTGTGTATGACAGGGAAATTCTTCAGAATCCAAGATGTCTAAACGACAGAAGAAGAAGGATCCTGTAGTAGAGGAGGAATCCGAGGTTGAAATTGTCACCAGAGTTGAGTACACTTACGAGGATACCAAATGCATAGTTGGTATGGAACCTGAATATAAATGGGGGGAAGTCTACAGATTAATAACACACCGGGAGATACCTGACACAGGTTTTGAAGAGGAAACCATATATGCAAATATAGAGAGATCTGCATTGATGTGAGTTGCTACTAGACCTGAGATTTTCCCGTGCTCAGAGGTGATTGGATGGATTCTGCCCAGGGTAGATGTAACCACCATGATTTTGGAAAATGTTGACAAATAGGGTTATGCTACTTATAGCCCTAGGTATGTATCACTGGCCTACCACTTACCAGAAGCAGAAGTGTACTTGACTGAAGACTGGCTAAAGGCAATTAATCTGGACCTAGTCGGGACACTGAAGAGAATGCTGGTGCCTGGCAAGAACTTTAGGACTAGGCCGTCTGGGGAATATGATACTACCACTCTAAGAACCCCTTACAGGGTCGTTACCCTGATGCTGAACAGGATTTTCGGGAGAGCCCACGGTAAAAGCTTCAAGTTGGAGTGGGTGCCTATCATCTTCTATGTTGCAACACAGGGGACATTGTTCAACTGGGAGAACATTGTGTCCAACAGCCTCTCAGCCTGCATTGCTTCAGCATTAGGAGGGGTGTCCCAGAAGAAATCAGAGTTCTATATGAGATCTATACTGATTGATTGCATACTATGCAACCAACCCTTCCCCAATCTGAGGTGTATCTAGGACCGGGAGAGAACACCAGTCTACTCAGCTTACAAGCCACTGTGGGCACACAAATACCACAGTCACTATAGAGAAGTGTGTGAGCACTTCATCATGCCATTATATACATTGATCTTCTTAAAGGAGTGCAACTGCATGTCGGAGGAAGCATTGCAGGTTATTAAAGAATATGCAGATTACTACTTGATGAAAAATGGATTGTATTTTAGAATGTATGGATGCTCCAGAGCACCCTCACTACTGCCAAAATATGCCACTGACTATGTGGTCCACAAAGAGGCAGTTAGGCAGGTCTTCTTAGATGGCATAGGGAGATTTTTATTTGAACATAAGAAAGCAGCTTATCCTCCCTTACCATTCAGGTTGGGAAGCTATAAGTTCACAAGAGTGAAGAAAGCTGATGAATTTGTGGAGGAATTGGGGAAATTCCATTTTGGGGAAATAAATTTCCACAAGAACGATTCCCGGAATAAGGTGGCAGAGCACTGTAAGGAGGCAAATGTACATTTCGAATACACAAGCCACTGGGATAAAGATGAATCCATTTTCCGCAGTGCAGAAAATATAACGGCCTTAAGAAGAAGATTTAAAAATAAAATCACCACCAAAGGCGGGAAAGGATAGGATGAGCAGGAAAAGGCAGGGGAGGAAGAAGTTAGAAAAAGGGATGAAGATGCTAAGAGACTAACACAAGAAGCCGAAAGTTGGCTCAAAGGTGAAGAAGAGGAAAAGAAAAGAAAGATGGATGAGGAATTGAGGAAGCAGGAAGCAGTAAGACTAAAACTGACAGGGGCAGTGACAGAGCAATCAACTTCCGATCCTGTAGACAGTCAGGCTCAGGACTTGGGTAATCTTGATATTCAAGATCCTGAGGCAGCTACTGGCAGCACAACAGGACAGGTTATGGTCCCTACCCTAAGGCTAATCCCTTTTGAGCAGAAGAAAGGGGAGGAGGTACCAGATTTCAATACTATTTTTTATGATAGGGAAAGGAAAAGAATAGTGAAGAGGACGGAGAGAAAGGTCGAGACTGGGGGGCAGTCGGGTAAAATGATAAATGATACAACCATAGTATTTGGGACAGACAAGGACCCTAGATTCGCCATCAGAGCTAGGGTTGCATTGATCCATGCTTCTGAGGACAATGTAGATCGGATATTGACTGATCTTGAATAGTCAAAGAAGTCCGTTGCCCAACTAAAGGACACCCTGAGAAGAGAGAGAGGAGAAAGTAATAGAATGAAAAGAAAGTTTTAAGACATGCAACATGAAATAAAGTCTTCAAAAACTGAGCTCTAGTTCCTCCAAGTAGAGAAGAGATCTCTGGAGGCTGCCCAAGGAAGTCTGGAGAAATTACGGCAGGAATGTCAAGGGTTAAGGACAGAAAGGGAGTAGCTGCTAGGAAAGATAGGGGAGTTGGAGCTACAGAAAGCTACTTTGGAGGAATTTGTGAGGAAATATCAGGGGCAGACTACGGAGCTTAAAGAACAGGTTACCTCATTAACAATAGCTCTAGAAGAGGCCAGGAAACAGCAAGTCAATCTTTAGCCTTTCAAGGAGAACATTCTAGCACAAAGGAGCAAGATGCACCAGCTGCAAGTAGCCATAGAGGAAGAAAGGTGCAATATCTTGCAGGTAGACAATCGGCTGGAAGAGATTTTGGAAACCTCTTCATATTTTGTAGACAGATCACAAGAAATCTTAGAAGTCCTAACGAGGAGAATGGCAAGATTAGAAGCAAATGAGGAAACTCCTGTAGATCTGCCAGCAAAAGATCAACAAAGCCTAAGGCAAGACTATGATCTACTGGAGTTTGCCATAAACACAACTGAAGAATTCAAAAGGGCTATCAAGAATACAAAGGGGGCTTGTGCAGAGTTCTTCAGGAGGCTTTTTGATTACTTATAATCGTTGCCAGGTTGAGGCTGAACAACGAATGGATACCTTTCCAGAGCACATCCTGTTTTTGGAGATATTGCAAAGAAAATATCAGGAAGATGAACAAAGGGTTTAGCACATCAAATCCCTAGATGAGTAGACCCTGAGAAAGGAAGTAGCTCATTCTGCGGTTAGTGTGCAGTTACTAGAGGACCAACTTCGCCTGAGCTCAGCCAGGATAGAAGTAATAAGAAATCAGGCTGCTAAATTTGAAATAAATATTTGTTTCTTAGAACTTTCGAGTTCGAAAGCATTGCCTCAGAGGCTTCAGCGTGGAAGAAATTCTTGAATAGTCAAGCGGGACCCTCCTCATAAGCACTTTATTTGTTTTATTGTAATATATTGTTAATTCTATAAGCACTTAATGAAAGAAAAGTGTGGGAGGTGAAGAGTTGGGGAAGCCCAAAAGTCATTTGTGGGCAGCCCAACAGTTTTGTTCTTTTTGTATAAATATAGAAGATTTAGATAGGAGGAGGGACTTTTTCCCAGTTAGATTTGTGAAGACATATTTTAAGAAGAACTATTTCCTTTTGCAATAGATAATTACAATTTTCCTATTGGAGAAAGCTTGGTGGAATGTTCAAATGTTGTGCTATGGATTTTTTGAAGAGGAACTATTTCGTTTTCAGCTTTATGTCCATTAACTGTGAGATCGTTCTAACTCTTTGAACCTATGTTCTTGTATGAATGTTCTCTGGTTTATTTTATGAAAATTTCCACTATGAGTAATGAATGCTGTTCATAAATAATTGGCTATCTGGTTGTTCAAATATCTTTAAAAGTTCATGTGTTTTGAAAGAAGTATCAACTATCTGTGATTTTTCATAATGCATGTACAAAATACATTACTCATTAATAAAATGGCAATCTTGCTCCCTAGGGATAGGTTAGGTAGTTAGCTTTAATTTCTTGTTGTGTGTGATTTAGATGCAAGAGAGTCTAAGACGAGAGGTAAGAACCTGCGCATCACATTGTGACCACTGCTTGCATTCTTAATCAATCTGCATTTTAGATAGGCACTTGCATGTCATACTTAAAACTAAAAATACAAAAATATACACGATGGACCGAGCCGCAATCGGTAAAACATTTTATTTTTGTTACTTGACCTACGGTAGCTGGACTGCAAACCGAACGGATTCCCTACCCCAAACAGTCACGGGCTAGTTGGGAACGTTGACTGGGGAGAATCCCTTGCTGTTGTTGCCTGCGAATTTCCAGGCCTCAACACCTACACTAATTGATACCAATCTAGACAGTAAGTTTTCATATGTTTTCCCAGTTGCCACAAACCAAAAATCTATGGCTAGATAGATATTTAGTCTAAACAATGTCACCCATCTGCTTCTCTTTATCTATATGAATGATAAAGTAGAAAACCCAAATGTTTCCTCATTAGAAATCAACAAAGATTTCAAGCAAGGAAAAATTCATGAAGGGTACAAATGCGTCCAAAATCCCCAAGTGAAATAAGCATCGAAGAGTGTAGTGTTAAGTCTCATTCTCCAAATGCCACAATGAGGCCACAAAGAAGATTATGATCAGGCTCCCATGAGCTGTTATTCTTTCCATAGATGAACAATACAATGTGGAATTGGCCAGGGGGGGATTTCATGTGTGCGTGTTTCATTCAAGAAGTTAATGCTACTACAACACTTGACAGGATCCAGAAAGGTATTCAATGGCCATTAGCCAATGATGAAGTAGTTATCAAGCTTGATTTTGCAGTTATTTCATCTCTCTTCATGTACTCAATGAAGCATTTGTGGATCCCATTGATGACAATAACTTGAGATTAGCAACATCATCTGATATTCTCACAAAACATACTCAAACATGGTAATCTTGAGTAATCTTGCATAAATAATCTTTGAAAACCCATGTCGCTAGGCTGCTTCTCTGAGAAAAGGTAATCTTCAAGTATAGTGTCTTTTTGCAATAGAAGGTTTCACACTTTGAATAGACACTTTTGTATTGAGCAGTCCCATTAACATGCTTTAAGTAATTTGTTATGAATTCTTGTCATATCTAATATGTCTTGATCTGAATCAAGTATGTTAGAATATTAAATGATATTCTGGCATGAGAAATTGCTCTAAAAAAATATTTGTTCCAATAACTGATTGAAGAGAGATCTATTGGTTGTTGGACAATCATTGGCACCTAATGTTGAGGGTTATGGGAAAAGTGTTGCTTATGCCATCGACATGTGCTCCTCATAGATAACCAAATGGATTTTGTGGTGTAGTGATGCTACTATTGAGTAGTTGATATGGGGGAGGTCAACAAAAATGGGATATGACAAGTCATAAGACAAATATCACATGAAATTTGGCATTTGCAGTTCCTTCTTAGCCATTAAAAATCCATTGTGTTTTGGAGGTGAAATAATATGATCATTGCAAGTTTGATGGAGGATTTACAAATAAATCTCATAATTTCGAGATGGCGGTCTTTAATGTATCATAATTACCAAAAATATAATGAATTCATTTAAGGATGACAGTAGTTGGCATGCTTTTGATAACATAAAAACTTTTACAAAACATAACAGTATGTTATTTTAATTTCTCACATATGTTATCTCATCATACATAGAACACATTAGAATTTTGAATTATTGAGAAGTATAAAAGAGAATGGAGAGGAAAGAAAGGGTACTTTATTGGTTCCTATGCTAACTTTAGGCATGATTATCCATGTGATCATCAAGCTATGAGGCAAAACTTGGTAACTAATTACCTTGGCTATAGTAAGATTGTTTTTTAGGAGGAGGGTGAAGGCCCCTACAAATTTTGTGGGATTGAGGTTTGGAACCATTATCAACCAACAAAATGTTTGAGGACAATGTAAGATTCTTAGGATGAAGTCAATATGTTGTGCTATAAAAATGATTACCTCAATATATGTTTGTAAAGTGGGGATCCATATGCATCTTGTACATATTGTCACCATTACAAGTATATGTGACTCGAGGGAAACCCAATATTTATGTGTTTAAGAGGAATATATCTATGCCATTCTTAAGAGAATAAACTCTTGCAACATTATCAAGAAATATATTATTCTTTGTTAAATCTAAAATCTACTTAGCCTCATATATTGCCAATATATATAAGAAAACATGGCGACAATCAATACAAGATATTTTAATGCACCTTGAAAAAGTTTTGCGAGAGTCTCGGTCAACCCTCGTGAGGAGGTGAACACATCTTCAATCCCAACAAATTGCAATCCTTCTACTTCTTTGCCTACTTCTTTTTGTTACTTTCCACCATTCTTGCAATCTCAATAGAAGTTGTAGATGTCTTCTCGTCATCCATTTAGTTACTTCCAAACCCATTTTTATATAACCATGTACTTTATTCATCAAAATCTAGAAACAAAGCCACGATGCAATTTAGTTGCAATTTTCAGAATTTGGGTGTTGTGTATTTTTTTTTAATTATTGCCTAACCCTTTGAATTGGGACATTTTTTTTCTGTCTCATTAAAATACTGATTGTAATATTGCTAAAATGGATGTAAAATCCATCATTACATCGAAATAACTTCCCCCCTACCTACCTATGCCAGGGAAAGAGCACCAAATCTAGATTCTACATTAGCTTTACACAATCTATTTTTACAGTAATAAGATGATTTAAAAAATTAATAGCTATATAATTGGAAATTGATAACTATCAATTATAGGTACCCTTCTTCTGGGCATATCCTCAAACATTTTGGCATCTTTTAAATAAATATATCTATCAAATCTCTTTAAGCGATGGTGGTTTTTCTACCAGAGTTTTATGAGACTATGTACCCATCATGAATCCCTACTACAAAAAATATCAAACAAGATTTCATCAAGAATATAACCTTAAGGATGTCAAACCTCTTCCACAAGTACTAAAGTGTACTTGTTATATTCATATCAACCTATTGATCACCCTTGATCAATGTTATTCATTCCAAGTCTTCTTTACCACATTTCAGTCCTTGTAGACTTCTTAGTCCTGCAACCTTGCACCCAAGACACTCTTACATTCAAGAACAAGGACACTTCAAAATGAATGCTTGCGTCTCTTATTACATGCCTTCTTACTCAATTAGGGTCGACCTAATTGTCTTTTGCTCACAACGATTCATTAGGTCTATTTAAGATTGACCTAATATAATCTTTCCATTATTTGGAATATGTATGTTTTTATGGTTACATGAGGTATTTATTTTGTTCCATTTAGTTCAATACAATGGATGATTCGTTGTCCATTTGGTCCCCTTCAATATGCTTCATAGGGATGATTGTTCATCCTTTAGTGTTGAATGCACAAGTGCTCTGTTTCTTCACTGTCTTCACAAAAATTCATGCTCGATGAAAATGGAGTCATGCCAATGGTTTCAATGAGATTAATCGATATTATTTCAATATATTTCAACCTTTATTTAATCTAAAATGCAATACATTTGCATAAAATGGCAGCCAAAGTCATATAATGGTCTAATTCTATGTTTATAGGGCTAGTAGCAATCTATCTCACAATTATTCCCACCAAGAGATTAAGAATGTAAGACAAGAGGTATAATCAATTTCATTAGAATTTTTTATAATCACGGAATGTTATTCCAATTCCAAATGCATGTAGTGGTCAAGAAAATGCACACCGATTTCCTCAATTGGTCAAATTATGCCTTTGGATAGTGACCTACAGGAAATGCATGTTGAGGTCACCAAAATGCACACTAAATGTAGAGATTTAATTGGATTGGGATAGAATTTGACACATTTATTCCTTAAACCATAACACACACCCCTTTACTCAATTTTTTCTCAAATGAAGATTCCTTAGGAAACCTTAGGTCTACCAAAATGATCTTTTTATACTTCCAGCCTTGTTAACCAAACATCATTAATTTCATGTGTAGTCAATATGTCCCCACCATTAATGTCATCACTGTCTTGTTGGAACAAAAACTCTTCTTTCTTTGATCTTGACGATCTTGTCTTAATTCCAACAACTTCTAATAAATTTCTACAACCTTGTTTAATGTGTTCATGTTGAAATCAATCACTGTCTTCATGTTGACACCATTGCCAACAATATTCAGTAATGCAAACATGAATAACGTCCCTTGGTAATAAGTTATTCATTATATGTATTTATATTGATTGTATTTGTAAACGTTTGTGTCATTTTAATATTTTGTTACATACACTTATATTACTTGATTGTTTGTAATTATAAAGGAACGACCCCCAAGGGCATTGCCCATGGAGGAAGAAGTGGTTGTACACGTTGTTTTGGAATGTGGAGCGAATATTGAAGATCAAGCTAATAATGATCCTATGGAAGCAAATGATGATGATAATAACACAATTGAAGAAGATGGGACACATAGATTGATCCAAGAGACATTTGATGTTGGAATGGATGATGATGACAACATTGATGGTGTTTTTTATATACCTGTACTTGAGAAGGAAATCCAACCTCTTTATGAAGGCTCTAAAACAAGTCTTCTTTATGCTATGTTGTTGCTGATGAACTTAAAGGTTATGAAAGGTTTGTCAAACACTTGTGTCACGTGACTCCTAAGTTATGTAATATGTTTCATCACATTAATAAATGATGATAAAGGTGGTATTCTTTCATATCTTGTTTATGGTAGTTAATCTATAAAATTTGGATGCAATGTGTACGATTAATATTCTTTACGTTAACCAATACTGATTTTTTGTGTTGCAGATTGTTAGGTGAATTTCTGTTACCACCATCGAATGTTTTACCTTGCACATACCAAGATCTACATGCCATAATGAAATATATTGATATGGATTATCAAGCTATTCATGCATGTCACGATGACCATATTTTGTATTATAAAGAACATGCATTGAAATAAGAATGCCTGAAATGTCAAAAGAGTAGATATCGAACTGATCAAGTAACAAAACAGGTGTGTTGCAAGGTTCTTTGTTATATTCCCATTATTCCATGTTTGCAACAATTGTTCAAGTGCATAAACATATCAAAGTTTATGGATTACCATGCAGAGAACATAAGCAAAGATGGTGTTCTTTGAATTCCTGCTGATGGATCTATATTTTCAAATATAGAGGAAATATGGCCAAAGTTTAAAGAAGAACCTCTTAATCTTAGGCTTTCATTGGCAGCAACAAACGATGTTAATCCATTTAGAGAGTTGAGATCTACTTACTTGGTGTGGCTCGTTTTTGTTATCAATAATAACATTCCTCCATGGATGTCAATAAAGAGGGAGCACATAATATTGACAATGATTGTTCTAGGTATTTGTTTAGAATAATTTCTTTTTACTGTGGTAACATCTCATTTGTCTTCTTTGTTTCATAAATATGTCTTATATTTGGTTGTTTATATATGTGTGTGTGTGTGTTTAGTTATGTCTTATAATTGTAGAAGGTTGAATGCTCTCCAATTTCCATGGGTTCCCCTTGCTCGCTGGGCAAGGGGGGCGTATCGAGCCAGGCGTCGAGTATCTTCTTGCCTTCTTTCGGGGGTGGTGTGAATTCCTCCAATGGATATAATGTTCAAGTTATTGATTGGCCTGCAGTTCTAGGAATCCTCCATAGAATCGCAGGTGCCATAATAGACGCCCAGGAATTTGTTGGCAAAGATGGAGACCCCAAAACTCATTTCGCAGGCCACCAGTCCCTTGATCTTTGCTTTATTTTCACTGTGCTGGGCGTCACTCACTCTTTTGTCGATTTCTTCATCGAAACTGTAGTACTTGTCAGTGCCAAATAACCTTTGATCGAAGATGTTCGACAAGGGAATCTTTAAGCGCATAGCCAAAGTCATAGGCTCCTTGGTGTCGGTGCTTCCCATTTTTTTGGACCACTAAGGAGTGTATCAAAGCTTGGAAATGCCATGTCGATGAAGGGACACATGGTTCTAGATGTCCATCAATTAGTGTGATATATGTCCATCTTGAGCCTCTTTCTCATTATTGTTTGAGGAAATAGGACTTTATGAAAAGAAACATAAGAAGTGGTGGGGATGGGGCACCTAAGAAGAGGTGGGGGATGAAGACCTAAACACCTAGAGATATTTGTGGGTGTAGAAAATATTATGGAAGGTGAGGGATTAAAATTATGGGTAGGGGAAGGGGTTCCAATGACGTCGAATTTCTAATTTATCAAAAACTATTCACATGATCATTGGCATCCACATCCTTAACTTCCCAGCATTCACGTGATCTGGTGTGGTGAATAGAGATCCGGTTAGATCTCCTGTCTCAACAATCTCTCTCGGCCATCGCGCAACTACCAATAGTCATCTATAGTCACAATGATCAAAAGTTCAAAGCGATCTCACAACAAAGATAGCGATTTGATCTCCAACATGTGATTTACCACATCACTCAATTTATAGCAACGATTTGGTGTGGTCTGTCAACAAAACCCTTCACATGTATTTCCAAATGCAACTCATACTTGAAGTTCCCCATAAAACAATGTGTTGCGACTATTCCTCACATGAATTTAGATGCAGTTGCATCTGCAGCAGTAACCTCAATAAGGAGGGGCGGTCTTGGTTATGGGGAAATTGAGGCATTGAAAATATTGGTTGTAGAAGCATCTAAGAGGATTGATCAACATTTTATAGAGATAATGCATGGTCAATTCAAGTTCAGAGTACATTACCTTGCAATCAAGAGATACTTGATTCTCGGCCAAGGTGACTTCATTTAGTATCTCATGGACAGTGTGGGCCCTGATCTCTCTCAATCGGCTAATACTATAAGCTCTTTCAATATTTCAGGCCTACTAGAGAGTGCAATTCATCTCTCCAATGCCCAATATGACGACCCAAATATATTGGATATGATGAGAGTGAATATGATTCCACACCATAGTGGAGACAGGGGATGGGATGTTTTCTCACTGGAATATAATGCAAGAGATCCTTTGAATACCATCTTTATAGAGTCTGTGATTTCCAAGTACCTTAAATTTTTTAACTTTCTTTGGAAGCTTAAACGTGTGAAACATGCTCTGAGTGCTACAAGTCAAACTATGAATTCAAACTGCTCTATTGCTCGCCACTTTTCCACTAGGGATGGTGGTGGGAAGCAACAACTTGTAGCCATTTTAATACAATATCAAACACTAAGAAATGAAATGAGCCATGTGTGAAGTTCTTGAGTACTCATGGGTAGACTTTTTGGATGAAATGGAAGAGGCAAGAGACCTTGGTGAACTTATAGTTGCTCATGAAAGGTACCTTAATGCTATTGTATAGAAGTCACTTCTCGGGGAACGATCTCACCATTTATATAAAACATTGTTTTCATTGTTTGCTTTCATTCTACGCTTTAGGAGCTACTAGGATAGATTATATGAAAGTTCATGTGAAATGCATGTGAGTTATATTGTTTCCTTTTTACCCTGAAATTATTATTATTATATGTATTTCACACCTGCTGTGAGGGTTGATAGAGGTAGCCATGAACAGAGAAGGGATGATGAAACTCCTAGAAATGGAATAGTAGGAACAATAGAAGGAAGCCCTACCTTAGAATTCCAAAAGCAACCCCTCACATTGTTTTAACTCGAAAAGAGACAGTTGCAAACATTGAAAAGGCGCTTGGAAGAAGTGGTGGTGTGTATGTTTTTCCTTTCAAGCTGTCCCAAATGATGAAAGATTTGCAAGATAAGAATAGCTTGGAATATCAACGTATGTCTTGGGATGTTCTTTGTAAGAGTATCAATGGGATTGTAAACAAAGTGAAGGCATTAAACATTAAAAACATCATTCAGAGATAAACAATAGAAATTACATGAAACAATCATAGAAATGTCCCTGATATTTAAGTAGAATCTTGGCATAAAAAACCAAAATAGTAATTAGAACTTACCAATGAATTTCCTGATTATATGGGGTGCCATGACGTTGGATTTAGTATAAAATACTCTAATCTTTCTTTCAAGTATCTTATCTTCCATATGTTATTTTTTGTTTTCATTAAGAATAACTCCAATGTTGGGAAGAATGGGATGATGGTGTATGTCAAAGTTCCACATTGTTCAATTTTCTCACATATAACTTTACCATTCCCTTTTTAATTAATATTGTTGGTGAAGTTTCACTAATACTGTCAGTTAATTTCACCAAGTACATAAATATCTCACCATTTTCTTGGTCATATAAGCTAGATCATGCATGCGCACCTGAACATGCTTGTTACGAAGTGTCGTGTTCAACAGATAGACTTTGAGGGTCGACAGAGTGTCCACCAGCTTATGACCAGAAGGTTGCATATTCTGAGCGCATATTTACTTTTTCTGCAATCCTCTTAATCCACGCTTTACAGTTATTTTCATTGCAGTTTACTTGCCATTGCCATTATTGGTATTTCCTTTATCATTTTGTTGTTCTTTTATGAAACATATAAGAGCAATATATCTATCTAGGTTGTAAGAAAAATATTGCATCTTGAGCTTATATTATTAGATTTGTACCTTTATTGTTAAGCATATGTAGATTCTATCAATAGTGACATTTATTGGTTTCCTATGTTTATTTGTGTTAATTTTTCCCTTGGTTTTAGGGTGATTGATTTTCCTTCCTCATGGTGAAATAGTTTTTGTGGAGCTTTCACCTTCAGTTTTGTGCATAGTTGTTGATGGTGCAACACTTCCTTTTTTTCCTATTTTGTAAAGGACATGTAGGGTGCACAACTGTGGCAATCAATGCGTTTTGGTTTTGAGCTATTATGGTGCATTTATTCTTTCAATTTAAAAAAAAAAGATATATGTGATTCAAATATATGTATTTGTTTTTCGTATTTCTAGAAATGTGTGTTTGTAAATGAATGTATTTAGAATTTTTGGTTTGATTATATATTTTTAGTTTTCTAGCGACCTAGAATTTAGGTCATTTTTTGTGTAGAATTTGCCTAGCATGGTATGAAAATTAAGATGACATTCAATCACGTTTACCAAAATCATCTAGGATTCTATATATGGAGAGATTAGTTCACTTTGGCAGAGATTTGTAAGAGAATTTTAATCGCTGTGATGTTTGAGCTTCAACAATTGATGCATATATGTGCCAATTGATTTTTGACCTATATATAAATGTATTTTAAATATTTTGCTAATAATAAATTAAAATGGAGTTATGTCATGTAATCCAAACTTCTAAGAATTTGTTTGAACTTTGTCATGTAATCCAAACTTCTAAGAATTTTTCATTTTTTAGCTAAAAATATAATGAATATGGTCGAGGTTTTGTAATTTGTGAACTAATTGTTAAGCTAAATGTTTATTAAAATTTATGAAACATAGAGTTATATCAAGGATGGTCAAGTATAAACTTGGCTTGCATATACATTTAAACAATATTACATCTCTTTTATATGTGTAGAAGTTTTACAAAAGCATTGAAGTTTCTCTTCGTAAGTAGTTAATTCCATGCTTTTACGGGTTTTATAATTTGTCAACCAAACGTTAAGATAGAGTAGGTAATACATTGACAAACTTTAAAATGTTATATAATTTATTAAAAATGTTACATGTTATTAGACCTTAATTGATTCCTTAAATATAATTTTTGTAAAAGCAAAAATAACACAAAACTAAATTTTTAAATAACTATTTATAAACTTTTAAAAGAATAGATATTAATTTCGATTTAGATACAACCAAAGATTGTGCATATTAGTGAAGATTGTTTGACTTTAACATGAATATAAATATTGTACTATACAATGGAGTTTGTTGGAAAACAATGTAATTGACTTTAATATGAATATAAATATTGTCCTATACAATGGAGGTTGTTGGAAAATGTTGGAAAACAAATAATTGAGTTCAATTTTTTTAATTTTAATTATATATAATAGGTAGTCATTATTCTACATTTTTGTATGCTGTATGGCAATATATAAAAAATGTTCCCTATTTGACACAAATGAAGCTAACATAAATATTTTCAAATTACATTGTTGCTCACATTTGAATTTATAGTTTTACAATAAAACACTAAATTATGCTTATCTCTTCGAAGCATTATAGCTTGAAACATCTTTTTAAGGGGCCTACAACTCTAGACCATGGTGTTATTGTCCTTTCTTCATCAAGTTATCTTGGATTTCATATCAATCACAAATTACCACTCAATTGTTTGGTAGCAAGGTTGGAAATTCACATGACACTTGTCAAAATTGCCGATTTTTACCAAATTCTAAAACATTTTTTACATTATAAGCCAATTTGTGATGGTCTTCCTGGAGTGCTACATGTATTTGATGGTTAAGTTGGCCTATGACGGGCAATTCAACCGTAAAATTCCATCACTGATTGGCGGTAACCCAAAAAATTTACTACATTTCATTCATTTATTTGTTTGAGAGGGTTGAACATTTTCCTCATGCAAATACAAGTACATTGCAAAAAGGATAATTGTATAGGTGTATGTATGTTCTCGCATGTCATTTTCTACAATTTTAAATAACTATTAATATTTAATCTTTTCAACTTAAACTTACTATAAGATTCAATGTTGCAAACATAATGAATATAATACATGGTGTTTCATGTTTCAAGCATAAACTTTACAAGCTGTGGGCACATCTAATAAAACAAACCCATCCAAATCCCTTCCAAGCCATGTCTATGTGGGTATTTCTTATAATCTCAATCCCATTTTGTAATTTCTTATAATATAGATTTCATGAATTGTAATTTCTCAATCTCGTTTTATCAAAATATATTATAAGACTAGTAATACATTTATAATTGTTAAGTTTACATGTAGATATACATTAGATTGAAGGACATTTTTTGGTGTGAGTTGAGGCCCATTTTACAACAATACAACACTATGTGACTTAGTACATGACACATATTTTGAAAGTGGAATTTAAAGTGACATGTTTACATGCATGTATACTTTCCATCCTAGGGAATGTGATGAATACATTGTATTTCCCAAAGACTCCACACTACATATGCCATCTGTCGGTGGGAGAATAAAGCTTCAATTTGTATAATCCAAATTAAATTACAAAACTTAATGATAATAATGGATAATGTTTACCTTAGGGATAGTAATGGATGGCTCAAAGTATGATGGACTTATCAAATGTATACAAAAGTTTTTATAAATATTTTTACCTATGTAATAATAAAATTTCGTCCACTTAGTATTTGAATAAAACAAATTTTTGGAAATGTATAAAATTCTCCTTTAAAATTATCCTTAGTTTCATTGAACAACATATTAATTAGAGTGGCTAAACTGTTAAATGTGCTTTTGCAGACTTTATCATGAAATCAATTGCATCGATGTCTACTTGTTTGGATTAAAATTATCTCAATTATTTCATAAGTTTTCTTGCAAAGATTTTTATTAAAACACCATATTGTTTCTCATGCTCCATTTTGAACAATTAAACCAACTGTATATGTGCCTACTTGTTTGGCTTAAGAAAGGTCACAATCCCTTTATAAAATTTGTTGCAAAGATATATATTCAAACAGTAGCATTTAATTCAAAGTAATAAATTGGCTAGAAAATTATAAAGAACCATGTTTCTCACAAAAAAACTTTGAATTGATATCTTCTTTTTAGGTCCATCGAAAGAAAAATACCATTGTCGATCATTATACGAACTTGGCATCAAAATTAGAAAAATGGAAACTATGGAAAAATGGGGAAGTGATTATTGTAAGCCACCTCCCATGATAAAGAATTTGAAATTAATGTTTGAAAAGACAAACAACACATTGGACAAGTGGAAGCCTAAGTCCAAGGAAAATTTTGTTAAATGCACCTTAACAACAAAGCCATTATGCAATGCCTCAAGTATGTATAGATGGTACTTTTTCGTGCCATGAACCTTTAGGCTAAAGTAAATAAACATACATTTATGGGATGGTCTTATTCATGTGGAGAGCACGAATTAGGCTCCACTATGCAAAATTGATGACCGGTCAATTTATATTTGATATGAGGATGGATACCATGTATCCTAGACAATTCTCTTACATATGTATTGATTAAATATTGTGTTGTTATATGCTTAGTTTCAGAGATGAGAAGGGGTTTCAAGCATTGTGCAAGACACATTGAGGAGCTCCAGGAGTGTCATAGATAAGTGAGACGTCTAGCTCATTCTTCACTTGTTTTTTGGAAATAAGTAACCATTTAAAGCTTTCTTCATTTCTCAAGAGAGAGAAATTGCTTCTCCCCAATATTTTGTCAATCATGTTTGTTAAACTTGTTTTCGAAGCCATGGTTTCAACAATTCCGAGTTTCATTGAGAATCTTCTGAATTTAGAGCACAAGAAGATTAAGACAATATTCCTTTGCATGGATTTTTTTATTGTGTCTTCATATACTCTTCACAAGTATGCAAAATTTTCTTCATCTTCGTTGGGAGAATCAAAGGCAAAGCATTACAAAACCTAGGAAGTGTGAGTTAATTTCTTTCTAAATTGTTGGGAAAATATGAAACAAAGTCAAAATTAGTGAATTGATTTATTTCATCGAAATAGTCTCTCTTTAGAATTAAGAGGTTTTGCCAACTTTTGGTGACATAAGTGATATGAAAATGCTAATTGCATTTAGTTCGTGGCTAACTTTGTCTACATTTAATTTTCGAGTTCTTATTTATGCTATCTTGGAAGGGATTTTTTAAAATTGACCCTTCCTTGGCCTTCCCTACAACACTGATAGTTGATTTGTGATGGTGCTCAAGGTAGAAGATCAACTCTACACCATTGGAAAACTTTAGTCTATGTGTATTTTAGGGTTTTTTTCCCAAAACACAAATTTGATTTTAGTTTACCCCTTTGAAATATTTCACCCTCGAACAATAACCTGTCGACGTATTATTGCACCTTTTTGGGGCAATTGCTAGTTATTTATTATGCTTAAATGCATCTTCATTAAGATTTCATTAAAATTTAAATAAGCTTCAGTTGAAAGAAATGTATTGAAAAACATAGTCATAACTGTGCCTAGTCAACCCACAAAAGAAACTGTTGTGATCCGTGGAACCATGCTGTATGCCCAGCACGGGCTTGTTACGAGATGTTTCTATTGGGTCACATGATTTGTTGTTGTTCTGTCCTGTTCTTTAGTCTATTTCAATGCCAGCAGTAATGCGTATATGTATACTCTTGGTTGTATATACACAGAGATCAGATTGTGTAAATAAGCTCTGACACTGCAGTCTTACACAGAGATAAGCTCATAAGCTGCAAGCCTGCGACACTGTCAACACTGGGATAAGCTCGTATACTGTTAGCGTTGGAATAAATGCAGCCTTTATATAGTACTTATCCCTTACCATATAAGGAGGCGAGATGATATGTTATCATACTGTATGGGAATGTGATGTGGATAAAACACTTTACCTATGTCCCTTGGAATCGCAAACACTTTTGAGGGGTAGGTTTGGAAATGACATCAAAGGTTCCTTTGTTAATAATGTACAGTGGTGTGGAAACTGGTGAAGTCATTCATCAAACTATAACAGTTCAAAAAATCTACTAACCACTCACTGAAACTGCAATAACAAAAAGTCTATCCAATACATTCAAACTGATGATAAGAAGCTAGAAAGCTCAAGCCTGTCACCTGATGCACGGAGACTACTACCCAATATATACAAACTGATGATAAGAGCTTAGAAAGCACAAGATAAACAAAAAACAACAAAGACTAAATGCAAAGAGTTTTTCGTTTCCCCATTTGCCTTCTTTGATAAAGAATCAGCCAAAGAATTTAATTCTTATTAAACATGGTTAAAAGAAATTGAAGTAAAAAACTCTTTCAACTCCACAATCTTCTTTAACCAAAATTCCAAGTTGATAACCTGTAAAGGTGACTTACTAGCAACCCACTCAATGACAATCAGAGAGTCACCCCAAATTTTGATATTTAATATACTTCTTCTACGAACTACCCATAGCAAACCCCAAAAAACAATAACTTCAACTCTGGTATTTGTACCATGACCAATTCCTAGGCAAAGGTGAAGACAATGATCCTACTTAATCCTCAAAACCATCCCAACTCCACATTTTCCATTTTGAAAAGCCCCATAAAAAAATTAAAACCAAAAAGACGTCCATCCACTTCCACCATATTACAAAGCATACTAACTTTAGCAAATTTCACTTTATAATGCTAAAAAAATCTAATAACTATAGTTCTCACTAGATAATCAAAAGGTTCCTTCCTTCAAAAATAAACTTATTACTAGCCTTTCATAATACTTCCCAAATAGTAAATATTGTAAGTTCAATATAATAAAAGCAATTCTGCATGCAATGAAGAACAAAATCACAAAATCTAGAAAGTCATTTTTATACCCAAGCTCATGAAGTGCATTCGACTTGCTTTTTGAATCTTGAACAAAAATAAAATATTGTTGTTCAAGTTTGTTTAATCGGATTTGTGGTCATTGAAGATTTTTGTTGTTAAAGGAAACAAGAATAAATGAAATATGGAAATAAAAAAAAAGGGTTGAAAGCCTCATAATGTCTCATTGTATGTGAAGAGTATGAATGCCAGGGATTCAAATAATTCTTATGGTGGTAGGAAATTGTTACATGAAAACAATATCTTGTTATTGTTGGAAAAATGGTATTGTCTGAAAAATTATACTAACAGGGAAAAAGGAAGAGATTAGGTGGTCGTATTAATCATGATGTAGCTTGTGAATGTATTTTTTTGTTATTATGTTTATGGTTAAGATTAAAAAGAAATGATATGTGAAAAAGGAGAAATATTATTGAGATTCAATGTTCGTGTTAGATATATTGTTCATCTAAATTGTGTGTAATAATTGATTTGGTATTATGATTCATTCAAAGCTAGATAGTCAGTTAAACCTATAACCATCTTTGAAAAACTATCCCAAATCTTGTTACTTTTTATTAATTTGGCTAGCCCTAAAATTTTGATGTATTTTTATAACTCTTTCCATAATTTTTTAATTTTTAAATAATTTCACTCGTTTGGCTTATTAGCCTTCTTAAAATTGACACTCCATACAACGTTTTGATGATGAAAAAAAAATTGACACTTCATATAACGTTCTAAAAAAAGTTGACACTACATACAACGTTTTGAAAATATCTTAATTTCATGACTTATTGTCAAATGCCAATATTATAATATCAAAAACTGAGATAAATCGGATAACTTATATCTAGTCAAATTATGTGTGTTTCTCATCAAAATATCTCTTTATATCAACATTGTTGAAGATCACAAGTTAATTATAAAGACAAAAGGGATTGAAATAATGCCAATTACACCAAGCAATGTCCAAAAGGGATGAGTAACTTTTGTCGTGACACCAACATGCCACGTGAACCGTTGTTAGGTTTTTTATATATGTTATGTTTATTAACTTGCTTGAAAGGTTGTCAAATAATTTTATTATTTCATGCACAAAAATAACAACCATACTAATAAGATTAGTATGTTTTGAATAGGTGAAGAGGTATAAATTACTAGTTTAGTAGATTAAATTTTGATAGAAACAATTTTTTTAGAACACTATTTATTTTTATTCATATTTATGTATTGCATCGAGCCTATCACTTTCAGAGTACATTACCTAACTCATTGTTCTCATGATGTTAAGTTGCAAAATGAAAAGTTTATTGAGTGGTGCATGGTTTCACTGCAATGAATATCCACTAAGAGATGGAGTCATTAGAGTTTTTGTTGGACCGAAATCTTGTCATGTTCAGCCATGTGTTAACCCTATGCCTAATCCCTAAAGTTCTCTCTGCTAAACTGGGTTGATTTGAGATTGTTCCTACCCTTTTTACCCTCTCTAGATAGGTCGACGCTTTTCCCCTTCATGCTAGGTGCACTGACAACGCTCTTTCTCCTAAGTAAAAGTGCACCAACACTCTTTCCCTTCATGCAAAGTGCACCTGTGGTGTTTTGAGGAAAAAAAACGAGGCTTTGAGGTCCTTCTTGAAGGTGGATGAGGTGGAGGACCATCCCTATCATCTAGGCGAGGTGGATTTCGGTTCCCTAACCTATGGGGAGGATCCCTTAGACCCCTCCTCCTAATCCTCAACCTACTGATCCATCCCTTTGGCCTTATAAATTAAACCCTCTCTTCATTGTGAAGGAAGGAAGGACTATGGTACTTTTATGCTGGTGGAATTTCTACGTGATTGCTATCATCTTTTAGGGGGCTATTATCTTGCTTTGGAGGCTTGGCTTGGATTGTTGGATGGAAGATTGCAGGGTTAAGGCTAGGTTGTGATATTCATTCTTTATGTAATTCTATGTATCTCCTTGATTACATTAATACAAATCTCTTTCCACAAACATTGATGTATTGATGATGTTTAGAGCTTTCTTCCTTAATTGTTAGCTTAGATCAATTCATGTTTAGATACGCATGTACTGTTTGCTTGTTTCCACTTGCTTTACAAGGTTTTGCAGCTCAATATCTGAAGGCTCTGGAGCTTGGATCAACAAAGAGAGAAAATGATTTGCAGCATACTTCAGGTAAGTGATCTATCTGTTAACTTGCATTTCTATTTGATCTAGGAAAGTAGGATGTATCATGTACTTGATTTGTTCTAGATCCACTTGGACTAGGGAGATTTGGCTTGAGTCCGCTTGAGTAGATTTATCCAATAATAGTTTCACTGCAATGAAGGACTTTCTAGGCTAATAGATGGAGTCATTGGAATACAGCCTCATATAATAGTTTTTTATTATCATGTTCATCTAAACTTTAATTTAATACTTGTATCACAATTGGAGTTAATCTAATAGTTAATTTAATAATGATCCAATGTAAATTAGAGTTGAAGTGAAGCTAATAGTTGTATAATAGTTGGAGTTACGCTAATAGTTGTATCATCATGATTGAAGTTTTAACTAGCATAGATCCATCTTAAGAGGGATCTAGCAAGCCCCCAGAGGGATCAAGTCTCTTGAGATGCAAACCTATTTTTAAAGTGTAAATGTCGAGAAAGAGTTTTAATCTATCTAATTTGTGTTTTTATATATATATACAATTGTAAATGTATTAACTCTAATATGACTATCCGCGAGATGTAGAACAGTTGGTGGCGGGGTATGGTTAAGACGCCCCCTAAGCTGGAAGGTCACCGGTTCTAATCTCGTCGGATACCTAAAATCCAACCATGTTAAGGGTTGGTGCGGTCCAGGCCAGGTGCGATCCTCGGGTGATTTTGACGGCTTAGATGCCCCTGGTTCGTGGCCACTCAGCCAATGGCAACCCTGCTAGTCAGGGGGGTTCCACCACTTTTCCAACAAAAAAAAACTCTAATATGACCCTACATGTTATTATTTTATAATATTTTATTATTTTAAAAAAAATGACACATGTCAATTCTAGAATGAGCATGAAAGTATTGCACTGATATAGATGAAAAAAACATTAATGATAATCCACCTCAAAATTATAAGATATAAACACCTATCAAAATAAAAATAAACAGTTCATTATCATAAATTATTTAAAACACTTCCATAAGTAAAAGAAACTTTATTTTTAAATGCTAAAATAAATGTGAACACAAAAGCGTCATAAACAATATATTTATTCCATTCTATTTTATGAACTGGGTTAAAAAATATATAATCATAACATTGAACTTTATATTCTGATCTTCATTTAGATAATCTTTTAACTTTAAATTTCATCTTCAACAAAGAGATAATTTCATGTAAATAATTATACTTTTATCTTTATAGGTCATTTTCAACCCATCATTCAAATTAGATAGTTGTTTTTTATTTACATTTGTTTTGTTTTGTTTTGATGATTAATTTAGTAAAGATATTGATTTTTTTTTAAGTTTAAAAGACTTAAGCATTCAAATTAGTTTACTAAATGTAATTATATAAATATTTATAATACTTAGTTTTTCAAAGTTTAATATTTTTATGATTTTTTGTTTTGATAACTAATTTAGTAAAATATTGATTTTTTTTAAGTTTAAAAGACTTAAACATTAAAATTAGTCCACTAAATGTAATTATATAAATATTTATAAAACTTAATTATATAAATATTTATAATATTTAGTTTTTCAAAGTTTAATATTTTTATGATATCATAAACTTTGAATTTAAGGAAATTAATTAATATAATTTAACAATTATATTGTATTTTTTTAATAAAATTGTTATATAAAAATTTTGATTTGGTTTATATTTGCTGTTTTTTAAATAACTATCATAATATTGGTTTCACTTTTATTTTATGATTTAATCATTCGTATAATATTGTATTGGGTTTTGATAAAAAAATATGAAAAAAAGTTTATTTTTATAATATAATTTTTTTTAATAATGTGAAATATTTCAAATTTAGGATTCTCGGATGGGGTTAGGGCCCAAAATGTGGCTAAATGATGGTACCATGCACTACACATGGCGAGGAGCCACCGCTTGGCATGGAATACACATGCAGATTAAAGACAATGAGAGGAAGGGGCGGTTGGAATGTCCTCTCATGAGTTTTGTTAGTGTTTCTAATCTATTCAAATTGATTAGGATCTTTATCTAAAAGAATGAAAACACATCAAGATATATAAGATAGAGTAAATACACAAGACACAAAGATTTTCCTCAAGGAAACCATAAAGGAGAAAACCTTGCAAACTTCCTCAGAATAGTTTTGTCACTAAGACAATATCACAAGATGGAAAAAGCCCAAGAATAAGAAGCCTTCTGCAACTCTCTCTCTCTCTCTCCCCTCCTTGATATTCTATATCTCCTCATGCGAACTTGAGTGAGTGTGTGTGTGTATAAATGAGGGAGGGTGCCTCCCTATTTATAAACATCAAGTGACTGACCTAATAACTTGACTGGGCTGACCTCTTACCCTAGCAGAGTCGACTTCACCTAGGGAGAATCCAAAAATACATTTCATTATATTAAACTAGGGACTACTGCCCCGACTTATAACAGAGGTTGTACCTCAAGGACCATATAAAATAATGACATCCCGAAAGGAGGGAAACAAATATCCGATGGGGTTACAACAATATACAAGGATAATATACATTAGATATCTTCAGAAGTTACAAATACAACCACACTCCCTCTTAACTAGGAAGGTATTATCTTGCCACAATCATCAACATATTTGGTCATGTCGTCATCACTAAGTCATCATCGTCGTTGCTACCATAGTCCTCATCTTGTCGATAATTGAATAGTGACATCTGTCATAAGAATTTTCTACAGAGCCAACCCTGTTTCATGTTGGGTGTAGGCCTAGTCCTCATCTAGGTCTTCATCATATCCACGAGCAAGCCATCACGTAGGTACATACCAGGACCATCCATTACATTTCCATTACAATCACTTGTGTCTCCTACCATCATATTGTCATATCCAGATCATCTCATCATCATATACAGAGCATAACCCAAATGCATAGACCACTTGTGTTCTACCAACAGAGGAGCACGCCAGGACTCATTATGTCACAAAGACATCATGTGTCTTCCACTATGCGAGAATCACCTAGGAGCACACCAAGTGCATTACGTCTCTCCACGATCATCCCGCGTTCTACCAACATAGGTTCACGTCAGGACCCATTACGTCACCAAGACAACCTGTGTATTCCATTATGCGAGAATCGCCCAGACGCATACCAAGTGCCTTGTGACCAATCATCTTCAACATGGGAAAACATAAGGGCTAATTATGTCTGAGAACAACCTCGTACCACGCCAAGACTCATTACATTCAAGGAAAACCTCAAGGGCTCAATACATCTAAGGAAAACCCGAGTATCACGCTAGGACTCATTACATCCAAAGACGACCTTCCAGGACTCATTACATCCAAGGATAACCTGTGTACTATGCCAGGGCTAATTACGTTTGAGGATGACCTTTCGGGACTGATTTTATCCTAGGACAACTTGCATTATACGCCATGGCTGATTACATTTGGGGACAACTTGTATTCCTTCCCATGTGAGATCTCATTCTCGTGCATATGCGTCTTTCGGTC
The DNA here is from genome assembly GCA_001517045.1 of Pseudotsuga menziesii. Classification (NCBI taxonomy): domain Eukaryota; kingdom Viridiplantae; phylum Streptophyta; class Pinopsida; order Pinales; family Pinaceae; genus Pseudotsuga; species Pseudotsuga menziesii. The sequence goes on from LPNX010734934.1 coordinate 422,748, forward strand.
TCTTTTCATCTCTAGCATGGTATCATGTTGGGACTCATTACGACACCAAGACAACCTGCGTCTCTGATCTTGCTAGAACTTGTCACTCCCTCTTTCTAGGGACCTCGTTTTGGATCACAACAAGTCTCTCTCTAAACTACTCAAACTTCACTCTGGCTAGTGGCTTAGTCAATACATTGGCTATCTGCTCATCCGTCGCCACATACTGGTGCTTCACTGCTCTTCTCTGCACCATATCATGAATATAGTGGTACTTGATCTCTATGTGCTCCAACTTGTTATGGAACATCAGGTTCTCAGACAACTTCACACAACTTTGGTTGTCACAAAAGATACAAGTGGGCCTCTAACTAGAGATCAAACAATTAAGACAATAGCTTCTAAATCCATACTGCCTCACATCTAGCCAATCAAGCTGCAACACACTCTGCCTTGGTTGTACTCAGCACCATGTAGGACTGCTTGCTGCACCAAGAGATCATACCGGATCCCAAACTGAAGCAACATCCTGAAGTGCTCTTCCTATCAATGATGATTCCTATGTAATACGAATCAATATAATTGTGCATGTTAATCTTCTGATTCACATCATACTTGATCCCATACTCAATTGTACCCTTTAGGTACCTCAGTACATGCTTTGCAGCAACCGGGTGAACATGTCTCAGATCCGTTAGGAATTGCCTCTGGGTGTTCACAACAAAGCATATGTCAGATCTCATATTCGTCAGGTACATCAATGAACCATTCATCCGACGATACATTGTGGCATCAACTGACTCTGATGAAGAATCACACAATAGCTTCAAGTTCAATGCCATAGTTGTGGCTACTGCCTTGTAGTCCAAAATTCTAAATTTCTTCAGAATCTCCACTGCATACTTTCCTTTACTAAGGAAAACCCCATCTGCACTCTACCACACCTCCATGCCTAAGAAGTAGTGCATCATCCCTAGGTATTTCATCTCGAACTTTGTGACAAGCTTCCTCTTTGCATCTACAATGAGTTCGTCCTCTCTTGTTAGAAACATATCATCAACATATATCAGGAGCATCACCAGTCTTCTGCCTTCAACCATGAAGTAAAGGTTGGAATCCTCTTTACTCTTAGTAAAGACTAAGCTCATTAGGAAGTTATCCATCCCGTCGTACCATGTCTAGATTCTCAAAATCAGAGATCTTCTGTAATCACTCCCTCTGAAGCAGAGCACCATTCTCCCTCTGCATTTTGTACCCTATGTGTCAGAACATTATGTATTGGAGTGACAGGTATCCTCCTCTGCTACTGATCTTCTATGTATCCATCCATGTCATCTTTCAAGGTCATTGGATATCAAGATCCTTTATCTTTAACTTTGTTGAAAGTTCCTCTTGCACCCATCTATGATCTTGTCGTCCTTTGTTGGCTTCCATCTTCAACCTTGTAGAAAAGGTTAATTTCTCCATCACTCTAGGTGATGTTCAAGCTCTTTAGGTAACTGTATGTTGTATCTCATGGATGTATTATGAGTTCATACAAAGCCTTCTTCGCACATGTGGTTCTCATATGTACTTCACTTCACTAGAGAAGTGTGTCTTGTCAATGGAGCATGCCACACCACAATATGCTCCATCTTTCTTAGAGAAACCATGAACCTTGCTTTGTATTCCTCGATGCTTCCATCTGCTACATGCTTGATCTTATAGATCCACTTCGAAGTCACAATAGAATTCCCTTCCGATCTAGGAACCGTATCTTGGACATCATTCTCCATGATCAACTGGTACTCTTTGATCGTGGCCTCCTTCCATTTCTTCTTGGTTGCTTCTTCATAGCTGGAAGGATCTACATCAATGATGTCACTCAACAGTGCCACATAACTGGAGTGTGTTTGAGGCCTCTTACTTTCTTTGAATGTCTCATTATACTTTTCTTCATCTTGGATGATCTTTTCTGCCCAAGATGGTATTCATCTATCGAGGTGTATCTACTGATTTATGTGGTTTGGTCAATTCTTTATATTCTTCTTAAACTCTTTCCTCCATCATGGTGTCTTTGGACCTGTGAGCTTCCGGTTGCACTTCATGTATGTTTGTTGGATTGAATCTTCTAGCTGAACAGTTGTCACTTGTTCTTTAGAACAAGTATCATCCTTCTTTGTAGGTGATTGTACACAATCTTTCCTACAAATCAAATTCGGTTGCATGATTAGAAACATTCATAATTTCCAAAACGCTGTGACAAATTCTAATTCATATAGATATATGTTGCACAGTCATGCAACTATCTTAGCCAATGCTACAACATTCAACCTATCTTGTATACATACAATAACTTTTTAGATGCCTTCCATCTCTACAATAACATTTATTAAGAGTGTGTACTGCTCCCAATATGTCAACCAAGAGGTTTCATTCTAGATAAGTAGCAATGGAATATTGTATAGCACCATATGCTACTTACCCATCATATGTAAGTCAGAAGTATAATGTTCATAAATGCAAACAGTCAATCATGCATAATACATCAATTGAATATAAATATGTACACAACTAAGCAATATCATTTAAGTAATTAGATATACAAGAAATGACAATTGAACACTTATCGTTGTTTGTTTGGTGGGTGGACTTCCTCTTGATCCTTATGTCCTTGCAGGAATGACTGGAGTCTTTGACAGTGTGTTCTACTTCATCATCTGATTCTAAGGACTTGTATCTGTATTTCTCATGCTTGAGCAAGTCTTTTATACAATAGGTCACATGGGACTGTGTACTAGTTCTGAATAGGAGTGTCACTTCCTCATTCAAAACTACACCCCTTCTTATCTAAATAAGAGTATGATAGTCATCTTCATCAGTATAATTATTCTTGATCAAAGTACATATTCCTCATCACTTGAGCACTCAACTCTTTCTTCTCTGATTCTTTTCATTGTTGAATCATTATATTCCGCGGTGTGAGCATGATGTCTTTTCTTATTTGACTTCTTGTTGGAGGAGACTTTGTTTCTGGGACAGTCTATGGAGTAGTGTCCCTTCTCATCACAAGTGTAGCATCGAATATTGGAAGGATCTCTTTTGAATTTCTTTTGTCTTTTATGATGATGGTCCTCTCTCTTGTTGTGATGGCGGTCCTCCTTCTTACTGTGATTTATTTTGGTGTGAATTGTGAGAGCTTGACCTTCAGTTGCTCCCATCTTCTATTCTCTTGTTGTAAGTCGACCTTCTTCTTCTCTGCACTCTTCCCAAAATCTGTTGAAAGAGATAAACTTCCTTCTAGCACGTATTCCTTAAATGTATGAAACCCATGATCTTTGGATACCATTCAAGGTGGTCATAACAATATCTCCTTATTCTAAATTCTCTTTGACTGCTTCAAGTTGTTCCCTGATTTGAGCAACCCTTGTGAAGTGGGATTGCATGGTCTCCGAGTTTTGTATCTTCACATTCTTTAGTTGGTTTCTCAATGTCATCTTCCAATTGATATTCTTTCCTTCGAACAACTTCATCAAAGCACCAAACACTTCCTTTGGTGTCTTCAAAGATGACACATGGGGGATGAGGTGATCCTTAATAGAATTTGCAATGATCCTCTTGGCCTTAACTAAGTTCTTCTTATGGATAGCCTTAGCCTCATCTCCCTCTGGCTCTAGAACTTCCTTACTGATATATTGATCGAAATCATTTTCCTCACGGATCGGAGAGATCCTATACTTCCATGCTCGAAATTTTTCATCTCCCCTAAGATTATCCTCAAGCAGTGTATGATGAGTCATATTGAATTGAGAACCTCAAGTGGAAATAACAGAGATTTATATCTTATCGATCTGAGGTTCTTGACCTGTTTCCGGAGCTAGCTGACCTAGGGATTGTTAGAGAAACCCTAATTTTCCAAACTCGTAATTTTGGAATTTTGTCTAGATAGAAAGATGCACATCCTTGAGGTGAGTTGTTTAGTGAAGTCCTTTGCCAAATTTGGTGGAGGGAAACTCCAAAAACTTGATGTCCTAGTTTCCCCCGATAGTAGAGATGAGTTCAAAAATGAAAGTTATCGTAATTGAATTTTGACTTCATAGAAAGATGCGCCCTTCTAGGGTGAGTTTCTCAGTGAAGTCCTTTTCTTAAAAATGTGGTGGGAAGCCTCCAAAGTTTGATGCCCTAGTTTCTTCCCACGGTGTCTCGCAATAAAAAAAATGAAACTCAACCAAATTTGAATTTGCTTGCACCAAAATATGTGCCTTTCTAGGGTGAGTTATCCTATACCTCTTTTCTTGATGATCTGTGGAGAGAAGACATTGAACTAGGAAGCCCTAGTTTCTGCTGCTGCATAATGCCTTCTTTTAGAGAGGCTCTGATACCATTTTAGTTTTTCTAATCTATTCAAATTGATTAGGATCTTTATTTGAAAAAAATAACAAGCAAATCAAGATACATAAGATAGAGCAGATACAAAAGACACATATTTTTGTCGGGGAAACCATAAAGGATAAAAACCCTCAAACTTCCTCGGATTAGTTCTGTCACTAAGACAATATCACAAGATGGAAAAACCCAAGAATAATAAGTCTTCTGCAGTTCTCTCTCTCTCTCTCCTCCTTGATCTTCTCTCTGTCCTCATGCGAACTTGAGTGAGTGAGTGTGTGTATAAATGAGGGAGGGTGCCTCCCTATTTATAAACATCAAGTGACTAACGTAATAACTTTACTAGGCCGACCTCTTACCCTAGCAGGGTCGAATTCACTTAGGGAGACTCCAAAAATACATTTTATTATATTAAACTAGGGACTACCGCCCCGACTTACAACCGAGGTTGTACCTCAAGGACCATATACAATAATGACATCCCAAAAGGAGGGAAACACGTCTCTCGTGGGGGTAAAACAATATACAATGATAATATACATCAGAATATCTTCTGAAGTTACAAATACAACAACAAGTTTAAACTATAAGAACTTAAGCATTGGTGCAGCTGGAAGGTATGTGATGCATCATATGTTTGATATGGTAATTGAGTGGGTGCAGGACGGGAAGGATTAATATTTTCCAAGCATGATACAATTTGAGGTATGGGGAGAAAATTAGAGTTGGTCTTTGAATGAGCCATAATGGGTGTTGGGCGGTGGTAATTGCAAGCGTTGAAGGGGAAACTCTATTACTCTTGGCTCAAATTTGGATTTAGAAACATGTACAGTATGGGAGCTGGTCATTATGAGTTGTTTCATAGGTTGTGGTGTTCCTTGGGATATCTCTACAACTATGTTTTTAGGGGTTGTTGGAATGGTAGGCGAGCACCTCTCGGTGGTTTTGGCCATAGTGTGGCTCTTGGTTTAACCTATGGGGATATGCCTTGAGTTGAAATGGATGGCATGACAAGGTCGTCAAGGGAGAATCCATCATGGGAGTTGAATTTGCTGCACAACGAGGGCACTAGATGCAGAGAACCTATACTACCATGCCATTCCCCATGAAACTTGGGCTCAAATTTCTAGGCAAAAGAGTATGTGAAGGAGTAGAAATTAACGAACCTGGAGGTGATCATGGAGGACATGCAACCATGGCTAAAATATCTTGGTTGCATGTGGATGTGGGATACGAATTACTATAAGACCATGGAGCTCGGTTGGACCACCAAATCCCTGCTTGGCAAGGTTCTCCTTGACACCAAAGAGGAGCAGAATGAGCTTCTCTTGCAAATAGATGAGATGAACCAAAAGCTAAATTTCTTGATTAGAGCTATAACAACCCAAGATTATGCTCATGAGGTTAAACCTCTTTCTTGTGAGGTTCCTCTTGTTACCATATCTTAGGATGAGCTGATCTGATAGTTATGGTTGTCGTCATAGTTTTGTTTTCCAGTTGACATAGTTTTTTTAATATGTCTATAGGGCTAGTTAACAAGATGAAAGGGTGTTATCGACAAGCTATTGTTTTATTTATGGTCAAATTTCCCTTAGGGTTGACCTATTTTTCCCTTTATGTAAATGTTAGTTTTGATAATATAATTTTTAACCTTGCAAAAAAAAGTTAAATTTAATGTTAAAATTTTAAATGTAATTTTAATCTACCAAAACTTAATCCTTAATTTTGATTATAAAAATCATTCTCCATCTTCATTTAGTTATTATTATTTTTTATAATCCAATCTAAAATAGAGTTTGCACAGGGAGAGATTTGATCCAACCCCTTTTAAAATGGATCTATGCTATTTTATAATCATTTAGATAATCTACAGTTACCAATTACTACATTCAACAAGAGCCATGAGGTGGCAATGTCATGCGCCACTGCTAGAAACATTGTTTTTAAATTTAGAGACATGCCAGATACAATGCGCAAATATTAAAACACATGTAAGAAGAATAATACATTATCCTTACACCAATTTATGCTCAAGGCTATAAAATCCCTCTTCTCCTAAAAATAAAACTCATAATTTACTTATTTGGTGCAGGGCCTCTATTGGTCGACTCTTTGAAATATCTCTATTTTGGGCGAGAATACATTATCCGCCTCTATGACCTTCTTTGACCCGAGGTCAAACCAATCAACCATACATAAATAAGCTAAATCATGCAGAAGCAAGAATAAACCTAGAAACAAAAAAAAACTTAAAAGAAGATTGAATAAACCTCAACACAAAATGGCTTAACCTTATTCATCGTGGCCAATGGTATTATATAGTTTTACAATGGGTCTAGACAATGATCCACACAACTTTATAAAAGGATTATAAAAAGAATAAACAAAACTCATGCACACAACCCGAGGCTGGAAAGGTGCAACTAACTACATCCTCCACATAAATTTAATGCTTAACAATTTAGGCTAGAAACAGAGAGCGACCTTTCCTATTCATATTGGTGTAAAGTATTAGGTTGTTGTTTAACTTACCTAAAAAAAATCTGGAATTTTAAATATTAAAGAAAAGATGTTTTAAGCTGCAAATTTATAATTGTCTCTGTTGGAAATATTAAATTTTAATTTGAAACAAAAGATAAGACAAAGTACCATCTTGTTTGTATAAATTTACATAGTAGCACTAGCGATATCTCAGCTTTTAGATTATCCAAAGATAAAATACTCTAGTCATATAAGGTTGCTACTTGTAGGTTTTCTTATGCCTGAGGTTCAAAGTCATGAAACATATTTTACATCCTTGTCAATGATAGGTTGATCACATCCATCCTGAAATTAACTCAATGCTTCGATAACTCCAGTAACCACATTCAGTCTTTCATTCTATGGAATCACTGATTTACCCTTTTCCACGATTATGTACATAATGTTAGTAACTAAGTTGATTTTTAAGAATACAAATTTGCCATACAAAACCAGTGAAATTGACTTCAATGGATCATAATGCATACCATGAAGGTTCTCCTCAAGGTTATCTCTTGATACAAAGTTATAGACAAGAAGGCATTCCTTGCCATATATACAGTAACCAATTATGACTATAATATTATTATGCTGCGAAGAAATAATAATCTCAACATTTGAGAGTAGTTCCTCTTTTGCTTTTGGAGAAAAATTTAAAAGTTTTACTAACATTGATTGTCCTTCGAGAAGAACATCTCAGTGAACTTTGATGCAACCACCTTTTCCAACAAGATTTCCTATAAGTCAAGAATGAAAAAGATAATTAAAATATTGAAATTGTTTATAAGGGTATAGAAAGAACATAAGAAGAACAAGAAAATAACTACTAATTAGAAAACAGAGATTAAAAATGCAACTTTAAGAGAACTTTAAGTTTTCCAATTCCAACACGTCATATGTGAGTTGCTTGCATGTTTTACTTTCAAGAAGACTTATTAACCTATCTGTGAAGCAGAGTTTTTTTGTCTTCTCTCAAATTGACCCAAACCCATCAATGATGTGTCTCTTAATTGTTTTTCCATTGAGTTTCCAATTTCACCACCTTTCAGAGACCTCTCATTAGTCACCTTTGCTTTTTCTATCGTAGTGCCCATTGAACCACATACATTTCTCAAGCTTGAGATTGTAAGAACCTTCTGAGGTCCTTAGTCATAATCCAAAAATAATCTAACAATTTACCATTTTATTCTAGTTATTCCAAGTTATTTTATTCCTAGCATGTAAAAACTTTAAGTAGGTGTGCATAATTATCTCAAGTTTAAGAAATTTCAAGATAACAATATTGAAACAACTCTAATTATGCTTGAATTCAACAATGTATAGCTTTTATTGTCTAAATGGACATAAATTCTACATTTCATATAAGTAAAATACATGTAGGATAGCAGTTTGTCCAAGTAGCCTTGGCCTCGCAACTTGCAAGCTCCCCTCTATCAGAAAACTCAACCGGCCCAACCAATCTGCCACCCAACCAACTAGGAAAGTCTCACTGAATTCCTAGCTCCAAGAACTGTGTTCTTGGACCCATAAGCCCAAAACCTGAGTATAGTCCAGCCAGTCAATGAAATTCCCTTTCCCTTTGAAAATCCAACCTCATCTTGCTAAATTTTTCCTTGTCTTCGAGATCCCCAAGCCTCTCCATTTCCCCCCTATATTCTCCTCGTCACCAAATCTTCTTCCTGACTTTCCTAGCCTTATCCCCATCTTCAATGTTTCAACTCCCTTCTCATCCACTATGCCAGGTCTCATTACTCCATTAAATAACTTGGACTCCTATGTTTATTTGCAAGTCAACTATTTTATAACATAAGTAAAGTTACAACGTATGTATCCATTCGGACAAAATTATATCTTAATAATAATATAACTAAATCGATATTTTTCTTTTTCACATTTCACCTTATTATTAAACTATATCTTTCACCCAAATTACATCATAAACTTTATTAAATAAAATAATATAATTATTTAATTACATCACTTCATGTCAAAACCTTTTTAAATAATAGAACAAGCATTATTTATTTAACTAGCCCCATACACGAGTCGACACCTATTTAGATTTAAAACATGGTGAATATTAATTTATTAATTAAACTATATTCTTTTAACATGCCATCACTTTTTATTGAATTGTTAACATATTCGACACTCAACCACATAATTTCAATTTAAACTTTAAATTATAATTTATTTATTAATTAACAAGCGTTATCTTATAATTCAATTTTCACTATATTCTTTTAACATCCCATCACTATTTATTATTCTTTTAACATCCCATCACTATTTACTGAATTGTTAACATATTCGACACTCAACCACATAATTTCAATTTAAACTTTAAATTATAATTAATTTATTAATTAACAAGTGTTATCTTATAATTCAATTTTCGCTTATCACTTTTTTTTTCAAATAGGAAAAAACCATTTTCCTGATATTCCATTAGAATCAAGGAAAATATTCCAATACAAGAGTGCAACAATGCAGTGTATTCAACACTTATCACTTATCACTTATTTAGTACTGTATTCAACAATCAACGAGAGTTGCAAATTGGAATTTACTTAACATTTATTAAACTAGTTAATAATCTTATTAATAAGGATTAAAATTATAACACTCATTAACACTTACTTAATATTTGTTAATCAAGTTAATTATCATTTTTAATACGTACTTAATATTAATGGATCAAATTAATGATAATCTAATTGATATTATTACATTATTATCATTGATAAACCAAGATCTTGAACTAATTAAGATCATTAATACTTATTTATCATTTAGTAACCAAAAACTTCAGTCGACCATTAAGCTAACATAATCTTATTAACATTAATTAATATCAGTAACATTTTTAGTCCAAGTTATTAATAATCCTATTAACCATGAACTAACATTATTAGCATTATTTCACTTTTATGGACCATACAAAATAATTAACCCTAATCATAATAAATTAAACATTCATTCATAAGACGTAACAACAATATCATTTCATAACTAAGATATGTAATAGTATCTATAAGGAGATCATTCACAACAATATGCATCCAAGCCATTTTGATAGTGTATTAGATCATTCATACAACATAGGTAAACAATTTATGTAAGTGTAGCTAATGCTTACATAACCTGTGTAGGTATACCTATACTACTTAACCACACATCACATATAATCACACAAGTTACTATCTGTTGACACATACTTCAACATGATTTTGAAATCCATAGCTGCTAACTCATATCATAATAAGCTACGACACCAACATAATATACTGAGACACAACATAAGAATCAAGCAAAGGTTTCAACAACCACTTAATAAGTTTCCTAACTAACTTCCACATCCTATCCTTCATTCACTGGACTACCCTGGAGCATCTATTAGATGACCTAACTCTAGTTAGAAATTGTAAGCAAAAGTGTTGACTCCATCGACCAAGCTTCCCCAACAGGCACCTACTAGTCATAATCACATACCTTGGGGAGCGTGTTGTAGCACATCCCTCCCATGACTATGGGTTTCGGGGATAAATAATGGGTAATTACTTCACCCCCCTATTGGAACAAGGGACTATGTCTACATCGACAAAGTGACTGCGTTGTAACTGTCCTACTCAGGTTTTGTCATCGAATAACCAATTTAGGCAGTTGAGTTTCCTGAAACCCCACACCAGCCCACACATCATGATAATAACAATAAGCATACATAAAAATAATAATTCATTCTCATACCATATCTCTCTTGGAATTCATACAGTCGAAGTACTTCCATTTTGTAGGGCTCAAGTACCCCTTAGATCTTCTAACCCTATTGGTCAATCTCATAACAAAAATGTCATGTAATCATCGACATATACATACATATTTTTTTAATACGAACAACAATATAATCATTTGTACCATGCATCTGGCATCATAATCTTGAAACATAACTTTAAATCTGTATCCACGTACCATTATCTAGATTTTCATGCTAGAGACGTAATAAAAACAAGATAATAATTCATAATACTAACATCACATACATATATATAATTTCTGCAAAATAATAGACCCATATGTCCACGGAGTCATCGATTGACAAAGTCCCATAATAATAAGAATATACAAGTAATGTTAGTCTGGGTAATAAGGTTAAAATAGGGCGTTACAGGGATTGAGGACTTGGAACACTTACCATCGAAATAACACTGTGCAACAGTGGCCATCCAAGAGATGACTCAACCTTGATTTCCAATTCTGAAGTGACTTTCTTATGTTCAAGTAGTGTGGGAAACATAAAAGATCCTCTCTCATCTTCTTCTGGTGAGATCTTCCTAGAGATATCAGAAAGTGGCAGAAACAAATTAGTTGAAGATAACCCCCTTATCTATAATTTTCTAACTCAGGGTCATGTTTCCCTTTGCCATCAATAGGATTGAAAAAAGAAACAGTTGGCCACTGTGTAAGAAAGACTTAAGAGGAAATGTTTCAGAGGATTTGTCTTCGTTAGGGCTTAGTACTCTCATGGGTGATGTTGCATTCTAACCACAATTTGATTCCATATCATATACATTATCTTGGATTATACTATCACTAGAAGATGTTGTTAAGTATTAAAGACTTGCTATGATAAACATATATATTTGTGGAACCTTGCAACCATGAGTTTTTTATTTCCATTTTAAACTGTGTAAAACTCCTCTCTCCATATCATTGGTTCCTAACACTCATGGAACAATACAAAGTCAAGAAGTTATAAATTACAACTTTACGATACATTACAACCTATGTAATTATGCCTACTCTATATAATCGTGGATTTCTTAGCTCGAAACAATCAACCGAGGCATCTAGAACATTCTCAAAATTATATAAGTAGAACAAAAACCTCCCTTTCTTTTGGAAGCAACCTTCCCATGACCAACAACCAATACAGAGGAGTTAGATGGTAGTCCTTGTGCATAATACTTAGCCAACGATATTAGGGACTTGAAATATACACCACTTGTCATGTATAAAATAATCTTCAAATTCAACAAATGTAAACCATTCAATTCTCAAGGTTGATGGTTTGAGATATGATACACTAGAGTATTCTTCTAGCATGTTCCTAAAATCAGTTGCGAGGCCTCTCAAAGTCCGTTTCTTCCAGCAATATCTTTCTTACTGGACCACGAGTCGAAAGGGACATATTTGTACATTAAAGAATAAAATGCTTCATATTAAATATATGCAAGGTATCATGTCATTTAAGAGGGAAATCATAGAGGTTTGGGTAGATGAATTTGGAGTCATCTATAAAGTAAAATTTTTGGATATTTTCGAAGACCTATTTTCATTAAACAGGCCAATTGTTACATTTGCAGGTTCTAATTCACACTAGTTTTTAAAGAACTCGACACAAACATGAGAATTCTATTTAGCACAAACATGCAGTAAATGAGAAACATGCTACTATAAAAGTAGAAACATGCTACTATAAAAGTAGAAATAGACAAATAATTACTTGTTTCAAGTTCCAAAATCCAAATCCTTTAATAGGCTCTGATCAGTATTTCAAAGGTGCTAGCCAATTGCTTATCAATCTTTTTGTGCTCCTTGGATGATACCAACGTAGAAGAATACACAGGGCAAGTGTTAATATACTTTTTTTAAGGCGCCTGCTATAGATCGAGATGAGGGTTGTGATATGCCTCTCCCTGCCTTATTAATGTAAAATAAAGGCTTTTGGTAGAATGGAATATTAGGAGATGGCTTAAATAATTATGGAGAGAAAGGGTCAACATAAAGCAGGGAAATTTATTGGCCGCTTAAACTATAATAAGGGGCACACCAAAATAATAATTAAAATTGGTCAAATCTTGCTTTATAATAGTTGGGAAAGCCAATAAATAAATGGGTTGTTTTGACTAGCACTCAATAGTATCATTTTCTGCATGTATCTATTTAAAGCTCGATTATTAGTTCCCCAACCCCGACCAAGGAGAAGTGCTTCATATTTAATGTGATTTAAGGTGCAATAAAATTCCTCTCAAGGAATTTCTCTAATTGGGTGATTACTTCCTCATAGGTGGTACCATAGGTTGTTAAATCATCCATGAAAACTTCCACACAGTTCAAAGGTAACAACACCGAAAGTAGACTCAAAACACACCCTAATTCTCTGCCACGCAAAAGATAGTCATGGTAGCTTGGCACCTTTAAAAAGATTCTTAGGGTTACTTGCCCGGCTATGCTTACAAGCGACAAATGCGTTGGATTATGAAGATGCTTAAACGACGATCTTCGAGTTCATGCCATCTTATGTTATGAGACCAGCAACACTCAGAAAGTATAATAAATATCTCATCAGCCTTGTCATTTTCAGTCACCAAACTCTTAAAACTCTAAATAGTACAATTTCAATCTTTTACTCTCCTACGAGACATTGCTGTGAAGTAGATTGGTGCATTCTACAACGTGCTCCATGAGATTCCAATTCAAAATTATATGAAGGCTCCATACATATAACAATAATTACAAAATATTTTTATTATTAAATTGTTTACTAAGATCCCCTTCTTAGGAGTAGTAGCGACACTTCCTTCAGTACTTAGTAGCGATAGTCCATTGAGTAGGTTCCATAGTTCCTTCTTAAGTGACACACTACTAGCACCTGATACTCCTTCTAGTAGGTCTTAGCGATAACTACTAGCACTTTGTTTTGTCTCTCTAAAAGATCTAGACTAGGAAAGCAAAGGTGCCTTTAGGATTGCAATTGCAGCCATCAGCCATTTGACGCTTCTAGAACCTTTGTGCCTTCACATCACTCTTCTATGCAGCGTTTAGCTCAAATCCTTGCCTTCATAGCTTCCTTATATGCAACGTTTAGCTCAAATCCTTGCAGTCTTGAGGATCAGAGACATTTTCAACGAATTTGGCTTCCATCTGATGGTGTCAATTCTTTCACGACCAATTTTAATGCCCTCAACACCAGGATGCAGGGATGCAGTCCAACTTCAGTCTTCATTTAATTTGTTGCAAAGAAATTAAATGTAATGTTGACAAACACAACTTCATCTCGCTGTCTTAGCCGCCACATCATAGATACCAAACTCCAAAAAATAAGTCATATTTGATGCCTAATCAAAATTCAAACAATATATATTTTATTAATTTTCATTTAATTTAAATAATATATATTTTATTAATAAATTAAATTGTTGAATTTTATAAAACCGTATAAATTGTAAAAATTGAAGTAACTTACTATGGAGACTAATTACTCCTATCAATCACTATATATCCAGCTTTGCATGACATCATAATAATTTATGATCATTTGCACAGCGCACAGATAACATATCAAAACACATGAATCTCAAATACGCATCATTAATCTATGTGTACCCCCACAACTTTGAAACAAAACAAATTTCAAAATTCCAAAGACAATAAATTGAATATAACTTTTCGATTATTCTTTCATGTGATCCAGTCAATAATACGTGTCTTTGTGGAAATACATTAAATATTTTAATGATGTTTTTTGTCTTTATCAACATTAATGTTTCTTTGTCTTCATCCCTTTCGTGACGTGGCTATGATTGTACCTGCATCCTATAGGCTATGCCTTATCTCATTGATGTGCTGGTCACCATTTTCTGGGCTGTAATTTCGAATTTTCGTTTTATCATTTCGAAAATTTTGAAGGTATATTTTCTTCTTATTTATTATTAAAAATAAAGGTTGGTATTATAAAGATAAATAGTTTTAACTATACAATTTCGATATTATAAAAATATTCAAAAAGTTGAATTCATTTATATATTTAATACATTAATTTAAATCATAAAAATATAATTTAATAAAAAATTATATAAAAATCCACAACATATAAAATTTAAATTATATATATATATATATATATATATATCAAAATTAATAGAAAGTTCAAGACAGCAACATCACATTCACATTCTGATACTATGTATGACGTCAAAAAGATAAGAATCTAGTATATTTTGAAAACGCACCTAAAAATAATATAAAATTATATAATAAAACTGTGATACTTTTATCCATATAAAAAAACAAAGAATCTACTTTTTCTATCACAATCCAATTCCAAGGTCGGCGCAAAGAAGATTCCTGCCCTTGTAGAGGACTAGCAAAGCAGGAGGCCCACAAAAATAATTAATAGTAAAACCTTCACTCCTCTTTCTTCTTGTGAATCGAGCCCCGCAGCGATCTCTTTAACCCTCGTGAATCCGATTTCGCTCCTCTGAGTAGGCATTATCAGTTGATCGTGGGAAAAGGAAATCCAACTACCAAGAGCTCCCTTATCTCTGTAACTTGATCCCTATTCTGGGATTGCGGGACACCTTCCATTGGGTAGCGTGGTTCATTATATTCTTTTGTATATCAGAGGGACTCGATCCTTGATCTGGGAAATCGGCTTCTCACTAAGAAGCTCCCCTCAGAGACATACAGGTTTTTTCTCTTTTGTATATCAGCGGGACTCGATCCTTGATCTGGGAAAATCGGCTTCTTACTAAGAAGCTCCCCTAAGAGACATACAGGTTTTTCTCTTTTGTATATCAGCGGGACTCGATCCTTGATCTGGGAAAATCGGCTTCTCACTAAGAAGCTCCCCTCAGAGACATACAGTTTTTTGTTTGTCTGTTTGTTGTTGTTTAGTTGGTTGTTTGTTTGTTTGTAGACATCATCATTATGTTGGAGGGGAAGGGTGTGGTGGAAAGCTCAGACATGCCGGAGAAGATGCAGAGCCACGCCATGCAATGTGCATCGCAAGCGTTAGATCTATATGATGTCTCTGACTGCACAAAAATTGCTCGCCATATTAAGAAGGTCAGTTATCAAAATCTATATTTATTTTAGGAATTAATTGGAACCCATAATATCTGTTAACTATTTAATACAAAGAATCTTATATGAATTAAACTAGTTACCTTGGAACTATGTCCCAAATATACATATGAATCTGAAGGATCCTCGTTTTTTCTTTTTATCTTTTGCAGGAATTCGACAGTTTCTATGGAGCTGGATGGCAGTGCGTTGTTGGGATGCACTTCGGTTGTTTTTTCACTCACGCTGAAGGCACTTTCATCTATTTTTGCTTGGAAACGCTGAATATCCTCATGTTCAAGCGACCCTAATTTATGGCCACTGTGATTAATTGCCGGGCTATATATTTCTTCTCCTTTGCAAGAATATAAATAAATGTTTTGTATAAAAATGGGCACGCTGTATATTTCTTCTCCTTTGCAAGAATATAAATAAATGTTTTGTATAAAAATGGGCACGCTGTATATTTCTTCTCCTTTGCAAGAATTTAAATAAAAGTAATTTATTTGTATAAAATTGGGCATGAACGGTGCAGGAATTTGAAACCAAAATAGTCAGGTCAAATTTGACGGGTTTGATAACTCTATAAACCGTTTTGACAATTTTAAAGTAGAATGAAAGAAAGTATTTTTGGTTTTTATGACGATGGACATGCAAATCATCTCATCACAATCAATTTGCATTGTGTGTGTGCTAGCAGTGTGAAAAATGAGCCCAGTTTAGTTGAGTTATGTGATTTTATTTAAAATCATTTATTCTTTACATCCATATTTTTACTTGTTTTTGGGAATTTTTTTAAAAACTTATAAACCCTGTGCATGTTTAATGAAACATAACACAGTGACTAGATTAGCAGTTTAACTTTTATGAAAAGGTAATTTCAACCATTAACCCTTTCCACCTATAATCTAATTCAATGGCAGCAGGTTTTAATGGGACAGCAACTGTTTAACAGGCGGTTAAATCTCAAGCTGTTTAAAATCCAAAAACCTGCTGAGCAGCTACCGTCACATTAAAATTTATTGAACCAGTCAATACTTTGAAGTGTGGCACAGCGCTCTGTGACAATTTAATCTCGTGCCAATAAAGTTCCAAAAAATCTGTAAATTAAAAAACAGTTATTAATGAAACAACACCCTCTCTATTATTATTATTTTTGTATAAATTAACCAGTTTTTACTTTCCTTTCCTTGTGAAATCCAAATGTATATGATGTTCACGAAATAAGAACTTCTAAATAATTTGTTCGCCACAACATTTGGAATAGGCTTTACCATTTCATTGTTTACATATTGAACATATGTAACCGCATAAAAATTTAGTGTTAATCGGTGTGAAACAATTAATTTCTTGGTGCTAAAATAATTGTAATAGTAAGACATAACTCACCACTTGCATAATTATCTTTATTAATTAAGTTACTTTTATTTGATTACAGAACTTTAAATTATAAATATGATTATATGACTTATCATCATATATTTAAAGAAAACCACTAACTAAAACAATCATTCTTATAAGATATTTTGATTAACCTTTTAAAACTATTTTTAGTTAATCATAAATATTAACTTAAAAAAAGATTTTATTAAAGTTAATTAGTACAATCATATAACTTCTGGTTGGTGAAGTGATTAATAGGTCACAATATCACTAATAAGTTAAATGAGTTATCTCTCACAAAAAACTATTTGTTTGTCTTTTGTGCTGACCCGTGTTCAAATTTCTCTGTATGTCAACAAAGCCCAAGATATCGGCCCGACAAAGTATAACTCCGTTAGTAACACTTGTGACGCAAGTGAGGTCGTACCAGATATATCTATGGGGATTGCCAGAACCAAGTTTCTGCAATTATGGAAAGGGATTTCCTTATCACAACATCATTAGACCACTCGACTGAAAACCAAGGATTGGACCTCCGTCGCCATACATATATCAGAGAATACAACATATTTATCAATCGATACACGACTGAAAACTAAGGACTAGACCTCTGTCGCCATATGTATATCAGAGAATACAACATATTTATCAATCAACACACATAGACTGATATATGTTTTAACACATATTAACCATTATTCCACACTATTATGTTATTATCTACTCGACACACTTAAACAGGTTCATTCACGAGAGACATTCATTCATCATAGACATGAATATCAAAGACATAAAGACACCACAAAGGCACTCTTGCTAGTTATCCACTCATAAGCTATGAGTTATCCATGCATTAGCTACTAGTTATCCATGCATCAATTATTTTTTATATTCCTTTTTTTAATAATTATTTATTTTGAATTTGTAACTAATGTCATAGAATTAATTTACACTTGTTTAGTACTCGTATAATCTAGAAAATCATAATTGTTTGCCCACCCTAAAATCTCAAATAAAAACACCTATAGATATAATAAAATAAAATAAAATAAAAAATATATGTGAATTAAAGAAAAAAGTTATATATATATAGTATTCTTATAATTTAGAAAATCATAATTGTTTGTCCACCCTAAAATCTCAAATAAAAACACTTATAGATATAATAAAATAAAATAAAATAAAAAATATATGTGAATTAAAGAAAAAAGTTATATATATAATTTTAAATGTAAAAAGTATATGAATTAAAGTGAATGCATATAAGGAATTATTAAAAGGACACGAAACCTTAGAAAAGAAGTTTAAGTTATTTAAATTTTATTAATATATATATATATATATATATATATATATATATATTAAAAATAAAGTAATTAAATTTAATATTTAATTTCCAGGAGAAAGCAAACTCTTTAAAACATCTCACTGAGTCACTATCATTAGACATATGTTGGAAAGAAAATGCTTATGGTGTTTAGATAGCTAATCGAATAACTCTAAACTTTTTAAATAGAGAATAAATACTAATAATAATAATATAAAAAAAAGCATAATCTTGATACCTATTGTCATCTCATCAAAAAAAAATTTCCACGCAAAGAATCGTAATGTGTTTTCATGGTAATGAGGAATAAAAATGAGTGTTACCTTATTGATTGGTTAAACCATTGGTTGGAGCTTAGTTGGAGCCATGTTTATGTCTGGCCTGAAGGTCCTAGATAAGGATAGGTGTTATCATTATTAATTTTATATGAATAAGGATTTAAATAAAAAAGAATAAAGAATAGCGATGAGTGTTATTAGTAATTTTATTGCTGAACCCTAGATGCCGTGATTAGGGTTTCGTCTGGCCGACTTATGGATCCTCCTGATCCCAATCCTGGCGAGCACAGAGCTTGGAGGGACGCTGGGTTTCAGCAGGTGCTTGCTTCACGAGGAAAAGAACCCATCTGAAATGCATGAAAATAGAAAAGATAGAGTTGTGCCCCACTCTTCTAAGAAATAATGAAGCTTGTTTCCTATAATTGCAGAGGGTTAAGAGGAAAACAAACGCTGGAGGAGATAAAAAGAATAAAACAAAGTGAATCAATGTCTATCCTCGCTATCCAGGAGACAAAAATGCAATCCGAAGACTACTTAGAAGCAATGAAAAAAATCTGGAAAAATTGTCATGGAGCTGTTGTTAGTTCATAGGGGGCTTCAGGAGGCATAGTTACATGGTGGGACGCAACCTTTTTTAAACTCATCTCTAAAACTTAAAACCGTCACTAGCTGTTTGTTGAACTTGAAGATCTCAATACACAAGAGATTCTTTGGATTGGAAACGTTTATGGCCCAACCCTTCACGATCAAAAGGAAGAATTTTGGGATCAACTGGACTCTTAAAAGCACGGGAAGCTGTAGCAAACTTGCATTATAGCTGGGGATTTCAACACTACAATCTCACCAGAAGAGAAAAGAGGAGGCTCTATAGTTCGAGATCCCTTTGGAGAGAGGCTGGAAGATCTCATGAATACCTGGAAAGTTATAGATATCAAACCTAAAAAAGATAAATATACCTAGAGCAATAAGAGGTTTGGGTCAGGCCACATTGCTGCTAGATTGGACTGGATCTTGGTAAGCTCTTCCTTCCTAGATCTCTCAATTCATCATTTTTCGACTATTCTCCCTTCCGCCATCTCGGACCATAGGCCTATATCTCTTGACATGTCCCCCGTTGGAAACCTTGGACCTCTCCCCTTTAGGTTCTCCTCCACCTGGGTAAAGGAGCCTGGGTTCCTCGAAACAGTCCAAAGATCCTGGAACATTTTTATCCAAGGATCCCATAGCTACATTTGGGAATAAAAGCTATCTAACACCAAGAAAGGGCTCAAGCTTTGGATAAAAAACCAAACCCTCATAAACAAAAAAGAAAAGGCTTCTCTCCTTAGCAATCTTGAGGACATCCAGAATCAAATGGAAACTTCTGAGGTTGCCAAATCCCTACTATGGAAGGAAAAAGAAGTCAGCATGAATATGCAAACTATACTTCGTAAAGAGGAAGAAGAAGCTCTCCTGAAATCAAGATGTCTATGGCTAAAAGCAGGTGATCAAAATACAAAATTCTTCCACAACCAGTGCAAAGAGCGTAACAGAAAGAACACCATAAGAGAGATCTCTTCTGAAGGAGTCCAAATCTCTGATACTGAAGAAATAAAAACCGAGATCAAAAATCACTTCGAAGATCTTTATGCTGAAGAAGAAGACGTCCAGGAAGAAGATTTAAAGAATCTTAGTGATGAGATTCCTAATCTTCTGCAGCAAGACATTGGCTTTATAATGCAAAAGGTTACTCTAGAATAAATCACCAAGGTTGTTTGGTTGCTTCATCCAGATAAGTCCCTTGGTCCTGATGGTTTCACTACCAACTTCTACAGGAGTTGCTGGAAAATCATTAAAAAGGACCTTCTGAGAATGATTACTTAGGCCCAGTATAGAGATAAAATAGGGGGAGCCACCAACTCCACCTTCCTTGCCCTCATACCGAAAGAGAGAAACCCTTCTTCTATAAAAAGGTACATGCCGATCTCCTTATGCAATTCCTCTTACAAAATCCTCACCAAGATGATCTCCAATAGGCTTAAAAAGGTAATCCCCCTCATCATCTCTGAGAATCAAGGAGGTTTTATAGCTAACAGGCAATCTATGATAACATTCTCCTGGTGCAAGAAGCAATCCACTCCATCCAAACTCGAAAAGAAGCAGGAATGGCTATTAGGCTAGATCTTGCCAATGCTTTCGACAGAGTAAGGCTTTCCTTCCTCTATAAAGTTCTAGACAGATTTGGATTTCCTCCCCCCTTTGTTAGATGGGTAAAAGCTTGCATGGACAGGCCTTGGATGGCTCCTCTGGTCAATGGGAGGCCCACTGCTTTCTTCCAAGCTAAGAGAGGGATTCGACAAGAATGTCCAATGTTGCCCTTCCTATACATCCTAATTGCAGATGCTCTCAGTAGAAGGCTCAATAGGCTTAAAAAAGAAGAAATCATGCCTCACATCTCATACGTGAGAGGAGTGCAAGCCATCAAATACGCACAGTTCGCTGACGACACCATATTACTTGGAAGTGTGTCCATTGAAATTGCAAGAAGGTTCAATCCCTCTTTGGACTTATTTCTCAAAGTTTCTGGAAGAAAACTAAACTCTCATAAATCTTGGCTTTATGGCTGGAATTGCTCACCATCAATCCTTAGCAAAATTGCTTAGATATTGGGAATCAAGGTAAATATAGACTGGACTTCTTTCTTGTGCTTGGGTATTACCATCTCTAAGTTCTCCAGTAACTCTCAGTCATGGAAGTCCATCATTCAAAATATCAAAAACAAACTGCAAGCTTGGGGAGCACGTTGGCTCAATTTAGCAGGTAAGTTAACTCTAATAAAATCCATCCTTTCCTCTTATCCTATATTCTTGTTCACCATTTTCTTAGCTCCCAAGTCAATCCAAAATGACATTAGCAAAGAGCTCATAAATTTTCTGTGGCAAGGAGGGAAAACCATGGGCAAAAAGTTCAACTTGGTAGGTTGGAACAAGGTTTTAGAGGACAAAAACATAGGAGGGCTTGGAACCAGAGACCTTGGATTAATGAACTAGGGAATGGGTGCCAAGTTGGTCTGGCACTTCATATCATGAAGGAAGGAGTGGTGGAAGGAGGTCCTTAGAAAAAAGTACCTCAAAACTCCAAGAGCAAGGATTTTAGAAATCGAATGGAAAGTCAAAGGCTCGTCCATTTGGAACCTGTGCAAAAAATATGTTGGTCTAATCAAAGACAATAGCTACTGGATTCCAAGAAATGGGGAAAAAATGAACCTCTAGAACGATAAGGTTCTCGGGCTCACTCCCATTTCTGAAGTCAATCTTCCCAATCTTAAACTCTGGATGCAAGAAAATGGATATAATAATCTCTACGATATCTCATCTTGGGACAACAGTGGGAATTGGAAGAAATGGAAAATACTGCAGCCCCCAGAGCATCTTTAAGAAGAATACAAAACTTTCACCTCCCTCTTGCATGGTAGATCTCCCTCAAATATCCAGGATTGAGATATCAAAGGATTGGGAATTCATGGGCACTACACAGTAAAAGAAGGATTTAAAATTCTAAAAAGAAATGATGGAAACCAAAACACAATCAACTGGAATAAGGTATGGAACCCTGATTGTATCCCCCAAAGTTAACATATTCTTTTGGTTGTTATCTCAAAATAAATTGCTCACTACTGATAATCTTAGAAAAAGAGGATTTGAGGGGCCCTCAAGATGTGCACTTTGTTCCACCCATAGTGAAACTGCTCTGCATCTTTTTATAACCAACCGAGTAGCAATCCAAGTCTGGGAATGCTTCCTTAGATCTTTGGCCGTTAAAGGGTGGCTACCAAGCAATATTTCAGACATGGTTTCAAAATGGAAGACCTTCTACCCTGACAGGATAGGAAGGAAACCCACTATGCAGCGCATCTGGAACACTATACCTCAAAATACTTGTTGGCAAATTTGGCTTTCAAGAAACAGAGCAATTTTCGATGGGAAAAAGTCTGATCCCAGGTGCATTGCCATCAAATTTCAGAATATGATCTCCAAAAAGTTGAACAACCATTAGAGGAATTTTGGGGTCTAAAATGGGCCTCCTAAGGAAAATAATAAAATAATAGTTAAAATAATAAAATAATGGTTAAAATAATAAAATAATATTAATTAATTTTGGAGGAAGAAATAAAAAAACTACTTTTTGTGTTCGTATTTTCGACATATCTCCCTGTGTTTTTACTCAAATTTCGATTGGGAGAGCTCGTTGGATGCGGAATTTGATTCCACATCCAACGAGTACCCACACTGCATACTTTTGACGGATCCCGCTACCCCAAAAACAAGAAATACCTGAAAAAACGTGATGATGACATCATCATCACGTTTTTCCAGGTATTTCTTGTTTTTGGGGTAGCGGGGTCCGTCAAAAGTATGCATTGTGGGTACTCGTTGGATGCGGAATCAAATTCCGCATCCAACGAGCTCTCCCGA
>LPNX010734934.1:446304-457779 GCA_001517045.1 Pseudotsuga menziesii
AAAATCATCTTCAAAGAAGCTGAAAAACTCAGCCCTTCGAAAGTAACCTTTTGCAAAAATTTATGCTTGCAGAGCTCCCATCAAACCAATCTCCTTCTATCAGACTGGGAAATTCAGAAAGATAAGAAAGATTTCCATCAATGAAAAAAGAATCTTCATTGCCATACTCTCTTCTTCGATGGAGCATTGAAAGGAAATCCAGGGAAGGCTGGGGAGGGTGGACTTATCTTTGACCCCAGAGGAAATCCAATGGTCTCTTTCACCTGGGGGATTGGAATAAAGTCTAACAATGAAGCAGAATGGCTCGCCCTCTTACTAGGAATTGAAATGGTTAAAAAAGAAAACATCAGCAAGATCGTTGTTTTTGGAGACTCCAAACAAATAATTCAAAAAATGAGGAATGGATGCACTGACAGGACAACCAACTGCAGTCGTTTGCATAAAAGAATCATCAAGAAGAGCTCTAGTATTCAAGCCACATATTATCACATCCTAAGACAGAACAACAGTTAATCAGACAAAATGGCCAATCAAGGGGCGAAGAATAAGATAGGTATAGTCTCAATAAGAGACCAAACGGTTCTCAAACATGTCCTAACCACCTCACTTCAAAGGGGCCTCACCATCCCCCCCCTCCATTGCTCAACTTTAGCACTTGAGCAAGCATCCTCCGATGCATCTTGGCTATCATAGCTGCTCTACCAGCTTCTGGAACGTTATAAATAAGTGTCTCCTCCCCCAACTCATGGATTATACAAGCCTTTACTTCACATGCAATGACGATGCCACCATCAGGAAAGAATTCAGGCGTCCTCGAATTATGAAAGAAAAGCTTACTTCTATCCTTGCAGATTTACTCAGCTCGCAAAGTGAATTTGATGAGCACCATCAGATAGTGAATGAAAAGTCTGCACCATCGAAGACAACGCACGATCAGGCTTGGCTATGAAAATACAAAAATGACAGTCCTCCCCTCTCGGTTTTTCTGAAATTTTGTGTTCTGTTGATATATATGTAGATATATTATGTGTTTTTGCTTATTTCTAAATAAACAGTTTGTCAAACATTACCCGTACAGGGTAAGCCTCAATCTTAGAAAAAAAGTCAGAATAATTCTCTTCATTGTAATCTATTTCTACGCCTATGTAAGCTCTATTACAGCAGAGCAATTTTTGGAAACCAGTCGGTGTAAGGATGGTTGTGCTCATCCTTTTTTATAAATATAAAACTTCTCCGGTTTCTGTAAAAAAAATGTTATTAATAATTTTTAAAATTTAAATAAAGTTTAATTAAAAGAAAAATAATGATAAAATATAATTATTATTAATTTATATTAAGATTAATTAAAAGAAAGGATAAGGATATATAATTGATATTAATATATAAAAGAGACATAATAATAAAGTATAATTATTATTAATTTATATTAAGATTAATTAAAAGAAAGGATAAGGATATGTAATTAATATTAATATATATAATTGTAGGTGGATCACTTACGTACCTATCAAATCTTTTGATTGTAAGATCATTTGTACATATTTAAAATACTAAGAAATACATATGACATAAGATGACACTAAGTTGAGTTTTAATAATATTTTTTGTTTAAAATCCTAGTATCCTAGGAAGGGCGCGATAGATATTATTCCCTATGACAACTTCTCTCACATTTTTAATTGGATAAAGATGAAAAAGTTTAGTCTTTTTCAAAGTTTTTATGAAGATGTTAAAAAACCTTAGCCTTTATAGGATAATATATCAAGTTGATTATCTGAAAAAGCTACTAAATAAAATGCATGTCGATCTTAGTGTGTTGGGTGCTTAGCAATTTGAATGGCACTATGACAATCAAGCCATAAATTAGTAAGAGGCTCTTGAAAAAAATAAATTTGACAATGATATGTTGAAGTCATAGTGCTTGTTATCTTATGCATACTATTTCTCTATTCTCTATTTCTTAAGAAGAAAGAGTAACAATAACTTGTTGCTTACAAAACTATGCAGACATAAACCATGATATGCTTCCAATCACCAAGATCAACAACCCACTTAGAATTTAAATTAAGTTACACCCAGAAGAATACTAAATGATAAACTGATTTGTATCATATATATAAAGACAAATTTACTTTGTTTCTTTCTATGAATCTTGTGTAGATCTTACCGACATTGAGAAACTAGAAAAATGACTAAGGAGATATTTGGCCAAGTATGAGTTAGGTAAAAAAAATTACCAACCCAAAGCATATATAAAATGACATCCTCCTTAGAGAATGACACTTGGTATAAAGTTTAATTCTACATTCAAAAGGGGTTTATGCTTATTTACAATCATCCTTGTAAATTATTCAAACAAGTTCAAGAGCTTACTTAGTATGAGAAATAAAAATCTCTTCTATATGCTCAACTCGAAGACCAAGAAAATAAGGCAAGAGGCCTTAGTTAGTAATCTCAAATTAACCCTTGAGACTTCACTTCACATAGTTGATCAAGTGGATATAATGATTAATAAGGATGATATCATCAATATACAACACAAGAATATGGAGCTCAGCATTCACACATATAGTAACAATAGGGATAGAATGAAGCCTTAAAAAACCAAGGCCACAATGTCTATTTGAATCCATAGAGAGGCAAATTTAGGTGGAAACTATTAAAATTTGCCAAGCATTGTGGAGAAATAAAATTACATAATAATAATGACAAAAATATACATGCACATAATAATGGTCAATATTCACCTTGGAAACCAACCTTCAAAATATATATTTCATTACCCTTTGTTAATTCGACCAAGCCATGGCGAATCCAACAAACACTAGCCACTTGAGGTATTTTACAATGGAGTTACTCTAGCATTTGAATATGCTTCATCAGATACTAATACCATGGGCTACCCAAAACCATGAACCCATAACCCATTAATGACCAAATCAAGGTTATCTTAATTACTCTATAACCAAGTCAAGATTAACATCCCCTCTTTAAACTTGACATGGGGTAAAAGCCCACCTCCCCCCCACTCCCAAAGTTTTAAATTGGTAGTGTAAAGTTTAGAAACATGCTTATGTGATAGAAACCACCATTAAAGATACCATGGCATATTCTAATAGGTTGGTCCATTTACATGGCCTCTTGTAAATACCCATCCAATTTTCACTCTTAACATCTATTTGATACACCTCTCAATTCTATGAAGCAATGAATGAAAGAACAATGAAAATAGAATCTATTTTTTCTATAAAGGAAAATGTTTTATAGTAGGTGATGCTTCATTGAGAAAAACGTTTGGAAACTAAACAAGACTTATGTTTATCGACACTTTCATTTAAAAAAAAATTGGTTATATATTCACTTGCATCTCATACGTTTTCTTTCTTGGCAGAGAGGGACTGAATCCCAAGTATCATTCACCATTAAGGAATAATATTATTTGTTGATTGGTTCTTCCCATCCCAAATGGCCATATGATTATTATAAACTTTGGGATATGCAGTCTCTAAATCATGATACACATGAGTCAAAGCAGCTTCTCAAGTTTGATAATGATTTTATCAATTAGTAGGGACACACCTAAAATAACTTACAATTCATAGGATTATTAGGTTCAACTAGAGGAGGAGGATATTCCTCCTCATTATCATCATATGAAGAGGAAATGCCTTTGAAATGAGGAAAGACTGAAGAGAAATAATGAAAAGAAGAGAAAAAAGTTGTCAACAAATAAGAAGAAAATGACAGACTAGGCTAATATGGCTCATGGGAAAATATGACACACCCACTGAAGATGACTCATAGGATGAGAAATGTTCATAAAACTGAACATCGCTTATAAAAATCACCTATGTAGTTTTGGTACAAGAAGGCGGTAACATTTTACAACTTCATAATAGTCAACAAACATGCAATATTGGCTCTTAGGTTGCATATTTTTTTTCTTTTCATTCAAACTGTGAATCCAAGCATCACAACTGAACATATGTAAGATGTTGACATCTATATTTTATTTTCTCTCCAAGATTTTTTATCCTACAACATATAAGGGACATTTATCGCCAACAAAAAAATGTTAGTTGTTACAAACATAATTGACATAGAACATTTATTTATCCTTAACTATGTGATGAGAAGCCAACCAATATAAGATTCACTGGAACACACAAAAGAAGAAAAGACTTATGCTTTGGAAGAGGAACACATATAATAAGGAGGATATAACTCGATGTTATGCGTGTTTAGGGTGGCTTGCAAAGATTCCATCTTCTTAATGAAGTGTGAGTCTAGATGACCATCTTTCACTCAAAAGGTACAATGTTTTAGAACTTTCTTTCCTTTGTACTTGGCTCCTTATTCAATACATAAAGAAGGGGAAGTCTAGGTGGATTTTGCTTCTTTGGTACCTTTTTTTTTGTTAGATTGCTTCTTCAATGGTTAGGAACAATATTTTTGCCTTTGGTACCTATAGAAACAACAATACAAATGTGCAAGAGCTCATCCTTCTTTTGTGTAATGTCATGATTTTCATGGTCAATCTTCTCCAAAGGAATAAAAAATAGATTAAGGTTAACAAATATTGAAAGATTGGCTAGAATCATTTGGTTGCAAGGCTTAGCATGATGTCACAATCACTAAGAAAAACCTCAAATTCTTAAACTTATAGATGCAATATTTAATGTGCTCAAAGTATCTAAGATCTAACGCAATGAGTTGGTTCTCCAAATGATGTGATAAAATTGTGTCATGTTTTCCAAATAGCTGCTTGAACTTGAGCCAAGCTTCCTATGGAGTATCTATTTTCTGAAGGTGAAACTCCACTTTAAAAAATAGGCATGCCAATAATTCCACGTGCTTCATATTTTTTTTTAGCAACTTCACTATATTTAAGACGTTTTGTGGTGTAGGGGTTGTTTCTATAGTGAATCCATATAATTATTTAGTCCTCAATAGGTCAAGTGTGTAGATATCACAAAAACACCCAAATTAAGAAACAATTAAATTGAAAATATACTTTGTGTGCTAAACATACTATTTGAAAATGTTAAAGTATCGCACAAACTAGATGTTGACTATATGCTGATATGGTAAAGTTGATTTTGAAAAGAAAAAGTCAGCTTATGTGTTATAGGTTTAGGTTTTAGGTGACGTGCAAGAGTTGATTTTCTAGTTTATATTGAAATTTTGTAGAAGGTCTAAGTTGTGGAATGGTAGTGACTTGGTGGGAAGAAGTCCACATGGAATTCATTAGTCATTAGTGTAAGTTGGTGGGCTTTATTAGTGGTGCTATTGTTGTGTTGATATGCATTTCTACATCCTATTATGGGGAATATGTTGTCACGTTATGTTACACAACGTAACGTTCCCAATCATTGTAGGAGAGATGTTGCCATGTTACGTACTATGTAATGTAAAGTTCCAATATAGTAATAATTGAGCCGATAATTAAAAATTTAATAATAAATTTTAAATAGTAGGAAAAAGTAATAAGTAAAACCATATAAAAAAAATAAAAAGTAAAACAATGTAAAAAAATAAAAAAGTAAAATAATGTACAAAAATAAACATGTCTCTTAACCACCTCACTTCAAAGGGGCCTCACCATCCCACCCCCTCCATTGCTCAACTTCAGCACTCGAGCAAGCATCCTCCGATGCGTCTTGGCTATCATAGCTACTCTGCTAGCTTCTAGAATGTTATAAATAAGTGTCTCCTCCCCCAGCTCATGGATTATACAAGCCTTTACTTCACATGCAATGGCGATGCCACCATCAGGAAAGAATTCAGGTGTCCTCGAATTATGAAAGAAAAGCTTACTTCTATCCTTGCAGATTTCCTTAGCTTGCAAAGTGAATTTGATGAACACCACCAGATAGTGAATGAAAATTCTGCACCATCGAAGACAACGCAGGATCAGGATTGGCTATGAAAATACAAAAATGACAGGCTTCCCCTCTCGGTTTTTATGAAATTTTGTGTTCTGTTGATATATATATATATATATATATATATATAGAGAGAGAGAGAGAGAGAGAGAGAGAGAGAGAGAGAGAGAGAGAGAGAGAGAGAGAGAGATTATGTGTTTTTGGTTATTTCTGAACAAACAGTTTGTCAAACATTACCCGTATAGGGGTAGCCTCAATCTTAGAAAAAAAGTTAGAATAATTCTCTTCATTGTAATCTATTTCTACGCCTTTGTAAGCTCTACTACAACAAAGCAATTTTTGGAAACCAGTCGATGTAAGGATGGTTGTGCTCAGCCTTTTTTATAAATATAAAACTTCTCCGGTTTCTGTAAAAAAAATGTTATTAGTAATTTTTAAAATTTAAATAAAGTTTAATTAAAAGAGAAATAATGATAAAGTATAATTATTATTAACTTATATTAAGATTAATTAAAAGAAGGGATAAGGATATATAATTGATATTAATATATAAAAGAGAAATAATAATAAAGTATAATTATTATATATATATAAGAGAAATAATAATAAAGTATAATTATTATTAATTTATATTAAGATTAATTAAAAGAAAGAATAAGGATATGTAATTAATATTAATATATATAATTGTAGTTGGATCACTTCTGTACCTATCAAATCTTTTGATTCTAAGATCATTTGTACATATTTAAAATACTAAGAAATACATATGACATAAGATAACACTAAGTTGAGTTTTAATAATATTTGTTGTTTAAAATCCTAATATCCTAGGAAGGGCGCAATAGATATTATTTCCTATGACAACTTCTCTCACATTTTTAATTGGATATGATGAAAAAGTTTAGTCTTTTTCAAAGTTTTTATGAAGATGTTAAAAAACCTTAGCCTTTATAGGATAATATATCAAGTTGATGATCTGAAAAAGCTACTAAATAAAATACATGTCGATCTTAGAGTGTTGGGTGCTCAATTGGGTGCTTAGCAATTTGAATGGCACTATGACAATCAAACCATAAATTAGTAAGATGTTCTTGAAAAAATAAATTTGACAATGATATGTTGAAGTCATAGTGCATGTTATCTTATGCATATTATTTCTCTATACTCTACTTAAGAAGAAAGAGTAACAATAACTTGTTGCTTACAAAACTATGCAGACATAAACCAAGATATGCTTCCAATCACCAAGATCAACAACCCACTTAGAATTTAAATTAAGTTACACCCAGAAGAATACTAAATGATAAACTGATTTGTATCATATATATAAAGACGAATTTACTTTGTTTCTTTCTATGAATCTTGTGTAAATCTTACCGACATTGAGAAACTAGAAAAATGACTAAGGAAATCTTTGGCCAAGCATTAGTTAGGTAAAAAAATTTACCAACCCAAAGCATATATAAAGTGACATCCTCCTTAGAGAATGAAAATTGGTATAAAGTTTAATTCTAGATTCAAAAGGGGGTTTATGCTTATTTACAATCATCCTTGTAAAATATTCAAACAAGTTCAAGAGCTTACTTAGTATGAGAAATAAAAATCTCTTCCATATGCTCAACTCGAAGACCAAGAAAATAAGGCAAGAGGCCTTAGTTAGTAATCTCAAATTAACCCTCGAGACTTCACTTCACATAGTTGATCAAGTGGATATAATGATTAATAAGGATGATATCATCAATATACAACACAAGAATATAGAGCTCAGCATTCACACATATAGTAACAATAGGGATAGAATGAAGCCTTAAAAAACCAAGGCCATAATGTCTATTTGAGTCCATAGAGAGACAAATTTAGGTGGAAACTATTAAAATTTGCCAAGCATTGTGGAGAAATAAAATTACACAATAATAATGACAAAACTATACATGCACATAATAATGGTCAATACTTACCTTGGAAACCAACCTTCAAAATATATATTTCACTACCCTTTGTTAATTCGACCAATCCATGGCGAATCCAACCAACACTAGCCACTTGAGGTATTTTACAAAGGAGTTACTCTAGCATTTGAATATGCTTCATCAGATACTAATACCATGGGCTACCCAAAACCATGAACCCATAACCCATTAATGACCAAATCAAGGTTATCTTAATTACTCTATAACCAAGTCAAGATTAACATCCCCTCTTTAAACTTGACATGGGGTAAAAGCCCACCTCCCCCCCACTCCCAAAGTTTTAAATTGGTAGTGTAAAGTTTAGAAACATGCTTATGTGATAGAAACCACCATTAAAGATACCATGGCATATTCTAATAGTTTGGTCCATTTACATGGCCTCTTGTAAATACCCATCCAAATTTCACTCTTAACATCTATTTGATACACCTCTCAATTCTATGAAGCAATGAATGAAAGAACAATGGAAATAGAATCTATTTTTTCTATAAAGGAAAATGTTTTATAGTAGGTGATGCTTCAAGTTGAGAAAAACGTTTGGAAACTAAACAAGACTTATGTTTATCAACACTTTCATTAAAAAAAAACTTGGTTATATATTCACTTGCATCTCATATGTTTTCTTTCTTGGCAGAGAGGGACTGAATCCCAAGTATCATTTGCCATTAAGGAATAATATTATTTGTTGATTGGTTCTTCCCATCCCAAATGGCCATATGATTATTATAAACTATGGGATATGCAGTCTCTAAATCATGATACATATGAGTCAAATCAGCTTCTCAAGTTTGATAATGATTTTATCAATTAGTAGGGACACACCTAAAATAACTTACAATTCATAGGATTATTAGGTTCAACTAGAGGAGGAGGATATTCTTCCTCATTATCATCATATGAAGAGGAAATGCCTTTGAAATGAGGAAAGACCGAAGAGGAATAATGAAAAGAAGAGAAAAAAGTTGTCAACAAATAAGAAGAAAATGACACACTAGGCTAATATGGCTCATGGGAAAATATGGCACACCCACTGAAGATGACTCATAGGATGAGAAATGTTCATAAAACTGAACATCGCTTATAAAAATCACCTTTGTAGTTTTGGTACAAGAAGGCAGTAACATTTTACAACTTCATAATAGTCAACAAACATGCAATATTGGCTCTTAGGTTGCATATTTTTTTTCTTTTCATTCAAACTGTGAATCCAAGCATCACAACTGAACATATGTAAGATGTTGACATCTATATTTTATTTTCTCTCCAATATTTTTTATCCTACAACATATAAGGGACATTTATCGCCAACAAAAAAATGTTAGTTGTTACAAACATAATTGACATAGAACATTTATTTATCCTTAACTATGTGATGAGAAGCCAACCAATATAAGATTCACTGGAACACACAAAAGAAGAAAAGACTTATGCTTTGGAAGAGGAACACATATAATAAGGAGGATATAACTCGATGTTATGCGTGTTTAGGGTGGCTTGCAAAGATTCCATCTTCTTAATGAAGTGTGAGTCTAGATGACCATCTTTCACACAAAAGGTACAATGTTTTAGAACTTTCTTTCCTTCGTACTTGGCTCCTTATTCAATACATAAAGAAGGGGAAGTCTAGGTGGATTTTGCTTCTTTGGTACCTTTTTTTTTGTTAGATTGCTTCTTCAATGGTTAGGAACAATATTTTTGCTTTTGGTACCTATAGAATCAACAATGCAAATGTGCAAGAGCTCATCCTTCTTTTGTGTAATGTCATGATTTTCACGGTCAATCTTCTCCAAAGGAATAAAAAATAGATTAAGGTTAACAAATATTGAATGATTGGCTAGAATCATTTGGTTGCAAGGCTTAGCATGATGTCACAATCACTAATAAAAACCTCAAATTCTTAAACTTATAGATGCAATATTTAATGTGCTCAAAGTATCTAGGATCTAACGCAATGAGTTGGTTCTCCAAATGATGTGATGACACAATGTTGGTTCTCCAAATGATGTGATAAAATTGTGTCATGTTTTCCAAATCGCTGCTTGAACTTGAGCCAAGCTTCCAATGGAGCATCTATTTTCTAAAGGTGAAACTCCAGTTTAAAAAATAGACATGCCAATAATTCCATGCACTTCATATTTTTTTTTAGCAACTTCACTATATTTAAGACGTTTTGTGGTGTAGGGGTTGTTTCTATAGTAAATCCATATAATTATTTAGTCTTCAATAGGTCAAGTGTGTAGATATCACGAAAACACCCACATTAAGAAGCAATTAGATTGAAAATATACTTTGTGTGCTAAACATACTATTTGAAAATGTTAAAGTATCACACAAACTAGATGTTGACTATACGTTGATAAGGTGTTGCTGCCGCAACCTTTTCCCCGACTTCAGTTTTTCACTTAAATTCTGGGACCCCTCCTTATCTTGATTTACTTGAATCTAAGGTTGAAATTTTGGCGTCTTTGAGTATCTTTGCCTTAAAGTTGAGCGTCCGTGGTGTTGGCTGGTTGCGTTCAGTTCAATGCGAGTTGCGAGATCAGTTTTAACACTTTTAAGAGTGTGAAGGTTTACCTTAGCGATTTTTGGTTTTTTGGCCTCATTTGAGCCTTAGTGCTGTTAATTTTTCCCTTTGGATCGGGCCTCTTTTGGAAGAAGTGGAGTCTTATATCACTCGCCGTTGCGGCTCTTAGACCAAAGTCTCCGTCCGATCCACTTCTCTCCGACGCCCGATTCGGGTTGTGAATCGCTTGCCCCAGAGTTCCGTTTCACCCGACGTTGCGGCTGGGGAGATAAAGTTGGGCCCCGACGAGAGTTTCACCCGACACCCGAACTCCGCCTTTTTTAGCCTCCGTCGCCTTTTTTGTAGCCTGCGTTCCGTCCGCCGTTGCGGGTGGCGGAGTAATCTGTCGTCCGACCCACCTAATCCTCCACCGCCCGGTTACCCACGGCGGACGTGTTTCCGCTACCCCTCTTCTGGCACTCCTCCGCCGTTGCGGATGACGGAGTAATCTGTCGTCCAACCCACCTAATCCTCCACCGCCCGATTACCTACGGCGGACGTGTTTCCGCTTCCCCTCTTCTGGCACTCCTCCGCCGTTGCGGCTCCTGGAGCCTTCTCCCATCCGGTGTAAGAACCTTGTCTCATCCGATCTAAGAACTGCCCGACTGCCGATTTACCTTTTCGTTGCCGTTCCGAGCCTCCGCAGTTCCTCACCCGGATGAACTAGGCTAGCTCGTTGTGAATATATCATTATAATCTTAAAATTATGGATGCCTAATGTCTGAATTCAATGAATAATGCACCAAGTTTGTATGCAGAGATCATCTCATGAATCGCTGAAGCAGAGCATCACGTCGGAAAGGACAACGTGAACGAATGACCGAGGCGCCGACGGGATATTTTTATTTTTTATTTTTTTAGCGGTTACTGTCAGAAAATAAACGCCTGTGGAAATGATGGAGAAGGTGAAACGACCAGGAAAGAGACTGAATCGTCAAGGGCATTGAAAAGCCACGTTGAGGGAACCCAGAGGAGGGGTGGTAGTTTAAATAATGGGAAGCTCGATGAAAGGAGGGCTTTTTCCCTTAGAAAATTTTGTAATTGTTGACTTGTA
>LPNX010734951.1:0-29386 GCA_001517045.1 Pseudotsuga menziesii
TTTGTGTAATTGTAGGCATTTATTTTTTCAGTCCATAGGACAAGGAAACATGTTGAAAACAGTCTTAAATGAAAGTGTAAGGTTCCTATCACATATACAACTTAAATTCTTGAAACTTCTTAAACAGAGCTATTGATCCTTGATCCTTATCTGTGTCCCTAACCACTCGTGACCATTTTTTTTTTTTAAACTACAGATATTGTCGCTATATCGACGGCTTGCCGTGGAACTTTGCGACGGTTACTCGTCGATATAGCGACGCTTACTCGTGGATATTTTTCAATGTAATTGCTTACTCGTGGAACTTTGCGATGCTTACTCGTCGATAAAGTGACGCCTACTCGTCGATATAGCGACGCTTACTCGTGGATATTTTTCAATGTAATTGCTTACTCGTGGAACTTTGCGACACTTACTCGTCGATAAAGCGACGCCTACTCGTCGATATAGCGACGCTTACTCATGGAACTTTGCGACGCTTACTCGTCGATATAGCGATGTATGTTTGTCGATATAGCGACGTCGTACCGTCGCAGGTTGAATTTTTCATTCTAGAAAGGTCCATCGCAATTGCGACATATTTCCGTCGCTCTTGCCACGCAATTAATGGGTCGTCGCTTTTGCGACGAGATGACTGCCACGGGAAAAAAAACACTTAGACGTGGAAATATCCACGCTTTTCCGTGGATATTGCCACATTTTTCCGTGGCAAAATTGATCACTTGTACTAGTGGCCAAACCCATTCAGCCCTACTGTTCTATATTGTGAGATCTGTCGGACAACTGGCCAGCATCGACCTGAAGATTGCTATCTTCTGCAGAGGTATGTGCAAGTCCCTAAGAACCCTTATTGTAAGTTCTGTAAATCGGTGGGACACAACGAAGATGAGTGTCGCAGCTTTGACCTCATGAGAGAACGAACTTACGATGCTTATCGGATACAAAATGAGGGACAGAGCAATGATGGCTATGGTTACCGTGGTTGTGCATCAGGTAGAGGTGATTTTGGAGGTCGTGGTCGAGGTGGTATGGCCGGAAGAGGAAGAGGCCAGGTTGTGTGTTACAACTGTAACCAGGCCTGGCATCTAGCGAGAGACTGTCGGAACCCAACTACGACATGTTGGTATTGCCGAGCACTAGATCATGTGATCGAGCAGTGCCCGTAGTTGATAGCTAAGATTCAGGAAAGAAACAGTGCACCTACTCAAAATATTTAGATGATTTCTGTCGAGCAAAGACCTGCCCCAGCCATTAATGTTGTTACCCGGAGTGGGGCTACGACGGAAGTACATAATAAGGAGCAACAACCTGATGAGGCTTGGGTTCGTAAGGCCCCAGTGAAAGTCCCAGCATTTGATAACGAAAGAGAAAAAGAGACATTCATGGAAGCCAAGCGAGATTTTGCTGCTCCTAGCACATCAGTAGCACCTGCGCAACAACATCAGTAGCAGTCGTAGATGCAAGAAGCTTCGACAGACAAAGTAAGTACACTGTCCTCCTTTTTACAGAGTTGTCTGAAGCTCTTAAGAAATCAGAATGCTTTAAGTGAGCTACAGAAAGCTATTGCTTCCTGTGAACCTCAGCAAAGTTTTGGTAAGGCAAAAGCTGTTAATAGAGTCAGGAGAACTGGCAGGGAAATGAGATTGAATGCTCAGATAGGAGAGTATGATATGAGTGATGTTATCTTGGACCTAGTATCAGAGGTAAATGTCTTAACTAAGCAAACTTGGGAACAAATGGGAAAACCTACCCTTGATTGGTCCCCTATACAGTTGAGATTAGCCAATCAGCAGAATATTGTGCCCCTAGGATGCTTCCCTAATGTCCCAGTAGATATTGATGGCGTCTGTACTGTAGCAGACTTCGAAGTTATTGAGCTCATTGACAACAGCAACCCCTATCCAGCATTGCTAGGTATTGAGTGGGCATTAGACAATGATGCAGTCATTAACCTTAAGAAGAGACAGATGAATTTCGAAGGGAAAGGACTGAGAGTCATAGTCCCATTGGATCCTTCTCAAGGAGAGAGATACACAGAGCCAGTAAGAGATGAAGACCAGGATGTTTTGGACCACATCTACAATATCACAGTGAAGGAAGAAGATTATGTTGGTCATACTGCCGAAGGTATCATGGATTGGCAGTGTGACAACTCCTGCATGACAGACTCAGATGATGGCCTAGAGAATTGGCAGAGTAGACTGTATGAGTTACATGGCCATCGATGTGCTAGAATTACCAAGTCTCTCAGATGGCTTGGCTCACAGACAAGACCCTTACCTGTTTTTGATGGTTCGACAGACCCATAAGAGTTTATTGTGCAGTTCTCAGAGGAGGTACCAGACTCACAGAAAATGGAGACTCTGGATTCAGCATTCAGAGCCATAGCAGCCCGATGGTGGAATGGTCACAAGAAGTACATTCATAGTTGGGAAGCATTCCAGAAGTCCCTTTACCTAAGATTCAGGGACCAACCTCAGGCGGTGCGAAGCAGGTTTAATGGTAAGACTAGTCCTCAGGGACATTTGGAGCAATGCTACGAGGCATGGAAGCATGTACCTCATGAAGAATGGGTACATAGGTTTGTGCACACCCTGGAACCCATAGCAAAGAATTGGTATCTGGAGGTCGAGCTTCGCCACGGTACTGTAAGTTGGGATTGTCTTGTTGATAGTTTTGTGCTGACATTTTCTATTAATGAGGTTTCTCCTGCTTTGGACGTAGCTGTTAGGTTGATCCATACTAAAGTATTTGATGATCAAGACATAGCCGAATACCAACCTGATTGGAAGGCACAGGAAGCCAATGCAGTAGAATGTTACAACCTCGCAATTGACGAGGATGAAAATCCGCATAACATTAACATTCCTGAGTCAGAAGGACACTGCGAAGTACATGGACCAGCAGTTGAGGCAATTGAAGTGACTCAACCCCTAAATACGCGGACCGTAAACATTGGGTCAGAAGAAAACCCTAAATATGCTACAATTGGAGATTATTGGGATGACGAAATGGTAAGCAAGGTGACCCAACTTCTCCATGAATATCAAGATTTATTTCCGACGAAATTCTCAGAGATGAAAGGTATCCTTGGGGATATAGGAGTGATAAAGATCCCTTTGAAACTTGAAGCGAAGCCTGTGAAACAACGCCCTTATAGGCTTAACCCTAAGTATAAGGAAAAAGTCCGAATGGAGCTGGATAAGATGCTTGCTGCAGGAATCATTGAGCCTGTTGAAGAGTCCGAGTGGGTCAGTCCTATGGTGGTGCAAGAAAAGAAGGCTAAGGGAGAAATTAGAATCTGTGTCGATCTGAGGAAGCTGAGTGATGCCTGTTTGCATGATCCTTTCCCCACTCCCTTTACAGATGAAGTTTTAGACAATGTGGGAGGTCAGGAAGTGTACTCTTTTACTGATGGATTTTCAGGTTACCATCAGATTCGAATTGCTCCAGAAGATCGACATAAGACAACCTTCGCTACAGAAATGGGATCCTTCCAGTATACAGTTATGCCCTTTGGATTGAAGAATGCACCTGCCATGTTTTCTAGAGTAGTCATCTCTGCTTTTAAGGAATTCATACATAAATTCTTAGAAGCCTATTTCGATGATTGGACTATCTTCGGGTTAGTAAAAGACCACATAGCTAGTTTAAGACTTATGTTGGACAAATGTAGACAGCATCAGGTTTCCTTGAACTTGAAAAAGTGTATCTTCTATGGCCCTTTTGGAATTCTGTTAGGTCACATTGTCTGTAAGAAAGGATTGATGATGGATCCTGTGAAGATAGCCATTATTGTGAACCTGCCACCTCCAAAGTCTGTTAAACAACTGCGCACTACGCTTGGTCATACTGGTTATTACAGGAAATTCATTCAAGGATATGCTCAGATAACAGCCCCTATGGAAAAGCAGTTGAAGAAATATATTAGGCTTGAATGGACACCTGAGTGTTAAGGAAGCTTGGATATTTTGAAGGAAAAAATGGTAACTGCCCCTATCTTAGTGTTCCCCGATTGGAATAAGGAGTTTCATGTGCATGTCGATGCATCCTCCATTGCTCTGGGAATAGTATTGGCTCAGTCAGGTGAAGGTAATATCGATCACCCTATTTATTTTGCAAGTAGAAAATTGTTCACAGCAGAAAAAAATTATACTACTACAGAATGAGAAGGTTTAGCTATGGTGTATGCATTACAGAAGTTTCGACATTATCTGTTAGGATCTCATTTTAAGATGTTCACTGATCACTCTGCTTTGAAGTATTTGGTTAACAAGCCTGTGCTAGGTGGAAGGATATGCAGATGGTTGATTCTATTTTAGGAATATGACTTTGAGATCATAGTCAAACCTGGAAGACTGAACCTAGGTCCTGACCATTTATCGAGGCTTGAGTCAGGAGAAGAGCCCATTAGCTTGGACGAAGGTCTTCCTGATGCCCAGTTGTTTGCCATCCAGATGGTTGATGATTATTTCCAGGATATTGTTCAGTATTTGTCTACAGGTTTTGCACCAGCCAAAATGAAAACGCAGCAAAAGAAACAGCTGGTGGTTAGAGCAGTTGACTTTACCTTAATAGCAGGACAGCTATATAAGATGGGACCATATGAAATACTGGGAAGATGTGTTCTGGAGCATGAAAAGCCATTAATCTTGGCTGAGGCACACTCTGGCGCAGCAGGAGGTCATTACGCAGGAAAAGCTACAGCACAAAATATTCTGACAGTCGGATTGTGGTGGCCCACAATTCACAAGGATGCAAGAGAATATTGCCACAGCTGCGACATTTGTCAGAGGACAGGCAAACCATCCAGGAGGGACGAGATGCCTCTAGTTCCGTAGGTAACTTTACAACCCTTTGATAAATGGGCTATTGATTTTGTTGGACCTATCAATCCCCCTGCAAAGAAATCCGGAGCAAGATACATTATCACAGCAACTGACTACCTTACTCGTTGGGCCAAAGCTCAACCAGTCAAGACCTGTAGTGCTGCTACAGCCGCGAAGTTTATCTTCGATAACATCTTGTCAAGATTTGGGTGTCCTAGAATTCTTATGAGTGATCAAGGATCACATTTCTTAAATAAGACTATTGAAGTATTAACTGAAGAATTTCAAGTATATCATCAGAAGAGTACTGCCTATCATCCTCAAGCAAATGGAACTGTCGAAGCCTTTAACAAGATCCTTAAACATGCTCTGAAGAAGGTTTGCAATGCTAATAGAAATGATATGACCTTAGAATTCCAGCAGTACTATGGGATTATAGAACCACCTGCAAGAAGTTGACAGGCCATACACCTTTTAGGTTGGTTTATGGACAAGAAGTAGTCATGCCCATGGAGTACATTGTACCTAGCCTCAGAATATCTGCTTTTACAGAGATGGATGACCCAGATATGATGAAAGAAAGGCTGGAAAATATACTAGAACTTGAAGAGGACAGATTTATTGCAGGGTTCCAGTAGCAAGTTCAGAAATCTAGAGAAAAAGCATGGCATGATAGACACATCAAGAAGAAACAGTTCTAGCAGGGTGATCTTGTGCTCCTATATGATAGCAAATTCATGAAATTCCCGAGTAAGTTCAAGACACAATGGAAAGGACCATATATAGTGCAGAAAGTTACTGATGGTGGCGCAGTCGAGTTAGCTAAATTGAATGGAGAAATTTTACCCTCCATGGTGAATGGAAGTAGGATAAAGAAGTACAGGGACATACCGAGACCCCTTGATCAAGAGTAACAACATGAAGGACAGTCTAAGTACCAAGAATAGTTGGAATTTGGTACTAGACTATAATGAAGTTGTTCTCAAAGCTACGAAGTGTTGAAGACTGTCAAAGTCTGAAGGTTGAAGTTTGGTTGCCATATAGGTCAGGATGGGTCGAAGGTGCATATTGTGTCGAAGGTACTTCTCAAGGCGTAGTTGAAGTTAGTGGTTATGTCGAAGATCAAAGGTGTGTCGCAGCCTAAAATGTGACGGATGGGACAAAACTACACTCGGCGGCGCCGGCACGAGAATTTCCCTAACTGCCTGCAATGATGAGATTTTGGGAAAATCTGGCACCGTGTGGACAGGATTTCTGCCACTCCATGACAGATTCTGTTGCGGGATTCTATAAGACGCTACATCGGCCTGCGACTCCTGCATTGTGCATCTCTTTGAGTTTCTTCAGTTAGAACTATGTCGAATGATCGTGAAGTCCATGAGTTATTACGATTGGTCAGGGAGAGAGCTCTGCTGAAGCTTCTGAGCAATCCACTCATGCAGCCATGTTCGACCAAGGCACAAAGAAAGGCAGAAGTTCGCTCTAAGAGGAAGGAAGAAAGGCAAAAGTGCGCTCTAAGCCGCACGAAGAAAAGCACCGATCTTCACAGGAAGCCTCTGAAACATCCCAAGATGTATCCTCCTGGTTTGGCAGAACCGAGGCGGCTATTTGTCTTATGCACCTTGACACACAATTCTTGGGACCCTCAGTTGTGGATGGTCAAATGTTCGACAAGCAGATCGAAGGATGGGGTCGCTGATAGATCCAGAAGGCCTTAACTAGCATAAATTTTATGAAGGAAAGAAACAAGCAGCTGACAACCGCATATATGGCTTCAGCAAGCAGCGCACTATGCTCGCCACCAAGATTCTACCACTAGAAAAGCAGCTGAGTGTCCTGGGACGGGACACTGGTGAGTCTTAGGGGCCTGTTGGGTCGCGCACCCTAACGGTCCTTAGGGTGGGTAACTCCGCGGAGTTATGGGAGTTTGTAAGCGGAGTTACGACTCAAAATAGTCTTAGGGGTGTTGGGGTTGAGTAAAAACCTTCTTTTGTAATAAACCCATGGTTTAAGTCCAGGGTTTAGGGTTCAGGGTGCCCATGGTTTAAGCCCATGGTTTTGTAATAAGTGCACTATAAATAAGCACTCTTGTAAAGAAGTCAGTTTAGGCTTTTTATGTAAGATGAATTGATGCAAAGCTAAGGCTTGTTTTGTAAGAAGGTTGAGTCCCAGCTGTGTGCATGGACGACCTCTGCAGCTATGTGCGCAGAGGGTTTTGGGTGATTAAGGAAATCTGCAGCTGTGTGCGCGGCTTTAAGGACTTGAAAGGATTTGCAGCTGAGTGCGCAGATCATAACTGTGGTTTTAGTAAAGAGTTGAATAAAACGTAGTTCTGTGGACGTAGCCCCTACACTGGGGGTGAACCACGTTATATCTTGTGTTGTGGTTCTTTGTGTTGTTTCTGTTATGTTCTTTCATGCATTGATAAACGTATATCTAATAAATAAGATCACTGCTAACTTAATAACTTCGCTGTGAATTCCCAGTAAAGGGTTAAGCAAGTCACTGTCTGTTTATTTAGCTGCGAGGTTATATATGTGAATGTTGAATCTCTGTGTTGTATGAATATAAGTTATTAAAGGCTAAAGGTACAGTAATATCCCTCTTCTGCTTGCAGAAACCTGATTCTGCGGCATCCCATAGCTGTTTCGGGTGAGATTGCAACCTGTTCGCAGGTTGTTGCCGAAAGGGCCAACACTGTGGGTCTTTTGTTGGTGCGAAGTTAATGGTATAAATCCTGGGTCTGCCCTATAGCCCAACACAAACCATGTGAAGTATATTAGCCAATAGTGTGAGAGAGGGAAAACCAAATTTCACCCTTTAAAATATAGCG
Source organism: Pseudotsuga menziesii (assembly GCA_001517045.1). NCBI lineage: Eukaryota > Viridiplantae > Streptophyta > Pinopsida > Pinales > Pinaceae > Pseudotsuga > Pseudotsuga menziesii. Next base: position 7,663 of record LPNX010734951.1, read on the forward strand.
GAAATCATGCGCTCGCCCCTAATTTTCGGTAATGGAGGAAAACAACTGTTGGTTCATCCTCATTTTTAGTAATGGAGGGAATAAAATTTACTGTTAGCCCTCGATTTATGGATCTTAGGGTAAATATCAGTGGAGTCGCCCCAGTTTTATGGATCTTACTGCAAATTTCAGTTAGTTCGCCTTCGATTAGGGGATTTGGAGCAATTGTTTTAGAGCATCGGACCTTCAGGGTTTATTTTTCCTAAAATCCACCTTGGTCCATAGATTTTTCCTTGTTTCATTGATTTTTCCTTAATGGAATTTTGAAGAGTGATTTTTCCATTCAATAAACTTTGAATTCGGCGATTTTATCCTCAAATTTGTTAGGTGAATCATTTTGGCCCGTTGATTTTCCTTAATGGAATCTTGAAGAGTGATTTTTACCTTCAATCAACTATGAATTCAACCGTTTAAGCCCCAAATTTGTTGGGAAATTCATTTTTTAATTCCACAATGTTCCAAATTTGGGATAAAATTGAAAGATTGGGAACACATTTGTCATATATAATGCCACGGGAAGTAGCAATTCACCCCATATGAAGAATCGACAAATATTTGTTTATTTCGATTACCGTTTTACAGTGGTTGAGTGGAATTTTTTTTGAAAGTGGTTGAGTGGAAAATCTGTGCATTTGATCAAGACTTCAAGTTTCCTTCGGGTCTGGACTCTGCTTCAAGTTTCCTTCGGGTATGGACTCTGCAATCTTTACAGAGGTTAGTGAACTTTATTTGTCTGTCATTCAAATGAGTTTCTCAGATTTTGTATCTACTTAATGCATACAAATGTTTAATTAATCTACATTTTTAATTGCATATTGTTTATGGTGTCCCGTGGGGAGTTATTATTTGTTTGCTTGATCCCTTGGGACCTTCCCTGCCTCTTTTCCTATAGTCGTATATGTCACTATACCACTCATTTGGATCCACTTTGTGAAGTCATTTTGAGCTTTATCTTTTTCCTCTATAGAATTCTTTGCTTAGTGTACTCTATTCCCTTGAATCTATACATTATAAAAATCTTTAACTCTAGCAGTCCCAGATCTAGACTATAGCCACATGCATCTCATTAGCATCCATCATTATGTTCCTTAGTATTCATAAATCCTATCTTAGGACAAGATTGTGTATTAGACCTTATTGGTCAAATTTATATTGCATGTGAATAGAATTGTAGAGATGTAGTTGCTTTCTCTCATGGATGTACCGGTTTTCAAATTAAACTGATTCTTAAGTTCTGTAGATTCTAGGGATTCAACACAACCTACTATATCCCTTATGCAAATGCCTTTCTTTTTACAACATTGGTATTTGGTGGTTGTGATATACTTTGACCCTGTGCTGCACTGTTGTGGCTTCAACAATTTGCAATATGAGAAGATTGTATTTTTTTAATTTTTATGTATAGATTTCTTGTGGGTCGTCAAGTTTTGGACATACAATGAAACTCTGCAGTTATTAATTCCCCTTTTCAGTACAAATTTGCAAAAAAACTTGTTTCAGTAGTAGAGTAGTGTATGAGTCATAATGTCTTGAATAGTTGGTTTTGAATAAATCACTACCAACCAAAGTTTTGATGTATTTGTAACTTTGGAATGTATTCACTTATGTATTTCATATATTGTATTTTATTAGTCCCCGATGTTCCTATCGAGAGAATCAATCATTTAAACAAGTCATGTAAAGTCATATAGGTTAACCCTCCTTATTGATCAAGGGTTAAAGTCCCCGCAGTTGTGGGGCACTAGGGTTATTAGACTCTCCTAGAGAAGTCGGCTATGGTAAGTTATTGTCAAGTTGGAAACTAGTATAAATAGAGAGTGAGCCTCTCTATTTATCACAGAGTCACTCACACTTAGTTGTAGCACATGAATGAGAGAGAAGGAGCTGGGATAAGAGAGAGAACAATTGTTGGAGATCATCTTACTGTCTTTGGGTTTTAATGCTGCCATTGGTGCTTATTCTATCTCTAAGGAAGTTGTGGGGTTTTCTCCTTTATGGTTTCCCCGAGGAAAATATTTCCGTCTATTGTCTATTGTGATTGATTGATGTGCATGTTATTCTCTCAGATAAGATCCTAAGATAATACTGTCTAATTGATAAAAATTCTAACATGGTATCATAGCTAACTTAAGAAGAAGACATTGTGCAGCTGTGAAAGCTAGGGCTTCTTACTTTTTGGGTTTCTCTCCATAATCCATGAGCAAAAGGAGGCTAGGTTGAACCTCCATTGAAGGGTGCATCTTTTTGTTAAAGCAGAATCTGATTTTGAGCACTTTCAATTTTTGACCTACCACTACATCGAGAAATTAGGGCTTTTCAATGAAGAGAAATTTTTGAGTGAGCCCAGGATAGGATTGATCTCCTCCTAAAAATTGAAGTTTAGAGACAAAAATCAAGGCTTTTGGTTAGGTAGAACTCCGATAAATTCAAACCCTAATCTGCCCTGGAACCAGAAAACCAACACTGTAGAAGATCAGCTCTAGATCCAGTTTTCAGCTTCTTAAATTGGCAAGATATAAATATTTTGTATTTACATTTGAGGTTTTTAGTTAATATGTATCATCACACCAAGCTTGATGAAAAGATTGAGGGAGCTGATAACTTTCGATCCTGGAAGTATAGGATCTCCCTGGTCCTAGAAGAAAATGAGTTGGACTCTTAGATCACTGAAGAGGCTCCAGTTCCAAAGGGATATGAGGCTAAGGCCTTACATAAGAAGAACTTGATCATGGACAAGAGGATTATTGCTGATTCAATCAAGGATCACCTCATACCACAGGTGTCCTCCCTAAAGACACCTAAAGAGATGTTTGAAGCCTTGACCAAGCTGTTTGAAGGAAAGAACATAAATCAGAAGATGACTTTGAGGAACCAGTTGAAGAATGTGAAGATACATAATGCATAGACTATATAGTCATACTTTACAAGGGTCCCCCATATCAAAGAACAACTTGAAGCAGTAGATGAAGAAGTGGAGAATGCAGAGATTGTGATGACCACCTTGAATGGTCTCCCTAGGTCATGGGACTCCTTCATTCAAGGGATTTGTGCTAGAAGAAATCTAGTCACCTTCAATAGACTGTGGGAGGTATGCTCACAAGAAGAAGCTCGAATAGTATCCCAAGAAGAAAAGATGGGAAGTGAAGATCAAGCTCTCATAGTACACTCCAAGAAAAGCAGAAGGGACTATCATCATCCCAAAGGTAAGAATTCTCACCAGAAAGGTAACTCAAGAAAACCTAACAAAGATTTATCTAAACTCAGATGTTTTACTTGTGATGAGAGAGGACACTATGCCAGAGATTGTCCTAGAAACAAAATGGCTCTCATAAGAAGAAGGGAAACAAGAGAAGACATCATGCTCATGCTACAAAGGATGATGAACCTTCCATAAATAGAATCAAACAAAAAAGTGATGATTCTTCAAGTGATGAAGAATATGTTTTGATTTCCGCTCTCACGGGAACTATCACACATGGAAGCAATGATTGGCTTATAGACAGTGGGGCTTCCAAACATATGACATGATTCAAAGAATCCTTTGTGAAACTGTCTGAACATGAGTCACCTCACAAGGTGAAACTTGGGGATGACTACCAGTATCCAATAAAAGGTAGTGGTGAGTCCTCCTATAAGCTAGACTCTGGAAAGTCTATGAAGATGAAGGATGCCTTGTTTGTACCAGGAATAAAGAAGAATCTCCTCTCCATATATTCATTGGATGCAAAAGGCATAAGGGTTTCATTTGTATATGGCCAAGTTCTTATGTGGCCAAAGGGAAATACTATAGATGATGCAATAGTGATTGGGGAACAAGAAGGAGGACTACACAAATTGAAGGTCCAACCAGAACAAGTTTTGGTCCATGAGTCAGTAGAGCCAAATGAACTTTGGCATAGAAGGCTTGCACATGTGCACTATAGAGCACTACCACTTGTGAGAAAAGTTGTTGAAGGTCTTCCAGAAATACAAACAAAACATGATGGTGTCTGCAAAGGATGTGCGAAAGGAAAGAACACAAAGAAGACATTTCCAAGTAGCGAGAGCAAGGAAAAAGGAATATTGGAAATCATCCACTCCGATGTATGCGGTCTGATGTCATTGAGTGGGTATGTATACTATGTTTATTTTATTAATGATTTTTATAGGAATACATGGATATAGTTATGGAAGAATAAAGATGAAGTATTCAGAAAGTTCAAGGAATTTAAAGCCTTGATCGAGAACCACACAGAAAAGAAGATCAAAACCATTCGATCAGACAATGGCGGAGAATTCACATCAAATGAATTCAAAGAGTTATGCAGAGATTCAGGGATTAATAGGGAGTTGACCACCCCATATAATACACAATAGAATGGGGTTGTAGAAAAGAAGAATGGAACGATCATGGAAGCTGCAAGGGAAACGCTTCATGATAAAGATCTTCCCATGCATCTATGGGCAGAAGCTTCCAGGATAGCGATGTATGTATATAACCATACTCCACATAGAGTACTCGAGAACAAGACACCTGAAGAATATTTTTCGGCAATAAACCAGAGGTTAGCCATCTCAGAATATTTGGATGTCCAGTGTACATACACATTCCAAAAGAAAAGAGGACAAAGTTAGATCCTTTTGGAAAGAAGGATATATTTGTGGGATATAGTGAAAGCTCAAAAGATTATAGAATATACTTCCCAGGATTCAAGAAGATCTACATTAGCAGAGACGTAACATTCGATGAAGACTTAGCTTACAACAAATCTAGAAAGAGGCCAGTTGTTGACTCTGAAGAAACAAATCACCCAGAATTCAAGATACAACTATGAACGATGCAAATCAAGATGAAGATCAAGAAATAGAAGAACCCTAAGAACCTGTGAATCCACCCCAAGAGAAGAATCCTCACAAGAGGAAACCTGCATGGGTATGAGAGGCTATCCAAGGTGACGAAAGATATGGGGCTCCAGAAGAAATGCACATAGAGAGGAAAAGAACCAGTTCTTGCTCTGGTTATGTAGCCCTATTATGTGACATCATTGATAAAGAACCTTCCAACTATGAAGAAGCGACAGAGAATAAAGAATGGAAGGATGCTATGATCGAGGAGTACCAGTCGATCATGAAGAATGATGTCTGGGATGTTGTCCCTAGACCAAAGGGGAAGTCTGTTGTGACTTCCAAGTGGATCTACAAGATCAAGCATGCTTCATATGGTAGCATAGAGAAATATAAAGCAATATTTATGGCTCGTGTATTCTCCCAAAAATAAGGAATAGATTATGAAGAAACTTTTGCACCTATAGCTAGATACACTTCCATCAGATCATTACTTTCTCTGGCTGCAGTGATGAAATGGAAGATACACCAGATGGATGTCAAGACTGCTTTCTTGAATGGTGTAGTAGAAGAGGAAGTGTATGTGGAGTAGCCACTCGGTTTTGAGACACATGACTGGGAGACTCATGTGTGTAAATTGAAGAAATCCCTGTACGGTTTGAAATAGGAACCCAAGACATGGTACACCATAATTGACAACTTCCTATCCAGTTTGGCCTTTACCAAGAGTAAAGAAGATTCCAACCTTTACTACAAGGTTAAAGAAAGGAACCTAGTGATACTCCTACTTTATGTAGATGATCTGTTTGTAACAAGTGTAGATGGGTTGATTACTGATACAAAGAGGAAGCTTGCTGCCGAGTTCAAGATGAAGGACTCGGGTATGATGCACTACTTTCTAGGCATGAAGGTGTGACAGAGTGCAGATGGAATCTCCCTAGGACAAGGGAAGTATGTAGTAGATATCCTGAAGAGGTTCGGGATGATGGACTACAATTCCATGACCACACCTATGGCATCAAACCTGAAGCTATTGAGTGATGCTTCATTAGAAACGGTTGATGCTACGATGTATCGTCAGATGATTGGGTCCTTGATGTACCTGATGAATACGAGACCAGATATTTGCTTTGATGTGAACACATTAAGCCAGTTCCTGACAGATCCGAGATATGTTCACCTAATTATTGTAAAGCATATTTTGAGGTACTTGAAGGGTACAGTTGATTATGGGCTCAAGTATGAGGAAAATTAGAAGATTAACCTAGAAGGTTATGTTGATTCAGATTGGGTAGGAAGTGCCATCGATAGGAAGAGCACTTCAGGGTGCTTCTTCAGTATGGGATCAGGTGTGATCTCTTGGTTTAGCAGGAAGCAGTCTTGCGTGGCACTGAGTACAGCCGAAGCAAAGTATGTCATAGCTTGTTCAGCTAGTTGTGAGGTAGTGTGGCTAAGGAAGATACTATTTGATTTATTTGATATTTAGTTGGATGCTACTTGTATATATTGCGAAAACCAGAGTTGTGTGAATTTGTCAGAGAACCCAGTGTTCCATGACAAGTCGAAGCACATTGAGATCAAATATCACTATATCAGGGATATGGTGCAAAGAGGAGCAATGAAGCTCCAATATGTTGCGATGGATGAGAAGATAGTTAATGCGTTGACCAAGCCATTGGCCAGAGTGAAGTTTGAGTACTTCAGGGAGAAGCTTGGTGTTCTCTAGATCGAGGTTCCTTCCAAGAGGAAGTGATGAGTCCGTGAGCCTTTCTGACATGGTGGTAGGTGGGTCCTCCTATGTTCATATGTAAGTGCAGATCCCTTCTGACATGGGGGTAGGTGGGTCCTCCCATGGTCATATATAAGTGAAGATCTTTTTTGACTGGGTCAGATGTAAGTGTGGAGCCCTTCTGACATGGTGGTAGGCGGGTCCTCCCATGGTCAGATATAAGTGTAGAGCCTTTTTTACTGGGTCAGATGTAAGTTCGGAGCCCTTCTGACATGGTGTTAGGTGGGTCCTCCCATGGTTAGATATAAGTGCAGATCCTTTCCTCGGATGATAGATGGTGTTTCCTATCATGCCGGTGGATGTAAGTGCATAGAGTTTCTCTGGATGATAGATGGTGTGTCCTATCATGCCAGTAGATGTAAGTGCTGAGCCTTTTCTTTTGATGGTAGATGGTGTGTCCTACCATGCTAGTGAATGTAAGTGTTGAGCCTTTCCTTGGATAGTATATGGTGTGTCCTACTATGCCAGAGGATGTAAGTTTTGAGCCTTTCTGACTGGGTCAGATATAAGTGCTGAGCCTTTTTTACTGGGTTAGATATAAGTGTTGTGCCTTTCTCTGGATATTAGATGGTGTGTCCTTCTATGCCAGTATATGTAAGTGCTAGGCCTTTCCTTGGATGATATATGGTGTGTCCTATCATGCCAATGGATGTAAGTGTTGGGCCTTTCCTTGGATGGTAGATGGTGTGTCCTACCATGCCGATGGATGTGAGTGTTGGGCATTCCTTTCATGGTGGTGGATGTGCTCCTCCCATGGTCATATGTAAGTGCTGGGCGGGCCTTTTTGACTGGGTCATATATAAGTGATGAAGAAGATGAAGACCTACATGGAGGAAATGCCTACAACCAACATGAAAAAGGGCTGGCTCTATAGAACTTCCTATGATGAGAAGAATTAAGAGATAGCACCAGTTGATCGAGATAGCGGAAGCAGTGATGATGATGATCCAGTGATGATCCAGATTTGATGATGATCCAGTGATGATCCAGAGATGATCCAGCTTTGATGATGATCCAATGAGGATCCAACTTTGATGATGATACAGTGATGATCCAGCTTTGATGATGATCCAGTTTTGATGATGATCTAGTGATGATCCAGCATTGATGATGATCCAGACTTGATCCAAAGAAGAATACTTGTGCTGGTGAATTGTGTCAAGAGAATTTCTTCCTAGTTAAGAGGGAGTGTTGATGTATTTGTAAATTTGGAATGTATTCACTTATGTATTTCATATATTGTATTTGATTAGTCCCCGATGTTCCTATCGGGAGAATCAATAATGTAAACAAGTCATGTAAAGTCATAGAGGTTAAACCTCCTTATTGATCAGGGGTTAAAGTCCCCGCAGTTGTGGGGCACTAGGGTTATTAGACTCTCCTAGAGAAGTTGGACCTGGTAAGTTATTGTCAAGTCAGAAACTAGTATAAATAGAGAGTGAGCCTCTCTATTTATCACATAGTCACTCACACTCAGTTGTAGCACATGAGTGAGAGAGAAGGAGCTGGGATAAGAGAGAGAACAATTGTTGGAGATCATCTTACTATCTTTGGGTTTTACTGCTGCCATTGGTGCTTATTCTATCTCTGAGGAAGTTGCGGGGTTTTCTCCTTTATGGTTTCCCCGAGGAAAATATTTGTGTCTATTGTCTTTTGTGATTGATTGTTGTGCATGTTATTCTCTCATATAAGATCCTAAGATAATACTGTCTAATTGATAAAATTCTAACACAAAGTGAGTGGCCACAGGACATAACCAGACCAGCTTTGACACCTCTTGTGGTGTACCTTACAATCTTCCTTTATCAGTAGGTGGTCTAGCCTTTTTGTTATGTAGGTATTTCTGAGTATTCTATTGTTCCATGTGAAGAATACATCTTAATGTTTTATTCCTATTAATATATTGAGATGAATGGAGTGAATTAGGTTCCCATTTGCTCAATACATATAATTGTTTTATTTCATTTCATGAAACCCTAGAATACACTTTAGGACCTAGGTCACCCCCAACATTACAAGGAACTGCTGGATATTCTTTCTTTTCTTATAGAGATTTGACCAAATCCTTGTTTCTCCCTAATTTGAGGCTTATTATTATTTGGAAAGTGGATAAAGCTTAATCTGGGTTTGTCACTGGATATTGTTGAGTGTTTCAACACCCCTTCCCCTTGCCTTGGATATTGCTTGATGAACAAGTAAGCTTTGAAATAATTGTTTCTTAATATAGGTTTTTCACCATCTGAATATTGTTGAGGGTTTCAACACCTCAGGGCCAAAACAACCCATCATGAACACAAACTCATTGATATCGAAATCCAAAATTGATTGTGCATGCATCATCCCATCTAGGGAAAACTCTTTCTTAGTGTATGATGTTCCAGGTCCTTTTCCCTTTTGTATGTAGGAATCATATGGGATTCCATCAATTTTTCCAAGCTCAAAGAATTTTTGAGAGGAATTCACCTGTCGAAAGGACAAAGCTATTTTGCATGTTTTAGTCATATGAATTGTTTCAATAGTAACAACCCTAAGCCATGAAACCCATGCTTCATTTTCTAGGTTCTGAGAATGAATAAACTTCAAGCATCAGCGGTACCTCAACTCTGAGTGTGTTACATCAACATTTGTTGGGATTGGCAGTCTATGTGGTGATCTCCTTTACAACCTTCAAATTAGATTTGAAATTTTTTTCATCTTAAACCGGTTGTCCCATCTATAAATGAGGTAAAACTAACATCCTTTCCATACTATCCACAATATCTCTTTCATCAACAACCTTGTACAAAGGCATTTCCTCTTGAGAAGTGACTCTTTACACATTTATAACAAAATCAGTTTTGTTATTAAAAAAAAATTGTTGTAGAGGTTCTGAACCATGGAATGATTAAATGTTTAGAAAAAAATTGTGATCTACATGTTGATATCTAAGAGAGTTTTTGGGTTCATGTTTATATCATTCATAAAATATATTGATGATTGAGGGAAAATTCTTGTTAACTGTGCTAAACCTGTTCACAACAATACCCTTTATAGTTTTCCCAAGGAAACAGAACTTGGAAGCCATAGACCTTTTTCATGCTTTTATTGCTTGAAACTTAGCCACTGCTTATCTTTGTTAGTTTAGTCCTTAACCAATGCTTCTCAATATCTTCTACAAATTGTCCCTATTTGCTAAAACTCCCCAAGATGATTACAAAGACTGTTACAAAGCCTTTTCAAAGCCATCTTGGATGTGCCAAGTTTATCTTCAGAGATATCTCCTTAAATTGCTATATAAACTAGTATATGTGTTGCCGCCCTTCACACACCTAGGGGGGAACGGGAAGAAATATTCAAGCCACTCGGTGTGTACTTGGGGGAAAGTCTCGAGTCAAGGCTGTCACATCGTTCTTGATTCCTCCGTTTAGGCAAACTCCTAATGAAGCCAAGGGGGTAGACCCTACAAGTTGCTAAGGCTGGTTACTTAGATGATGATGGTATTAAATGAGTAAGTTTCTTAGGAGTTTTGATTTAACAATTGTAAAAAATAGATAACATGATGAGACAATCACAAATAAGCACGATATGACACCCAATCATTATAGATTGACAGAAATAAACAGTTAACCAGTTCCTTTAAATGGAGTCGAAAATAATTAAGAGTGCTTGCAAGTGCTGGAGTGAATGTTCTGTACTTGTATCATGGTACATTTTAAATTAATGTGAAAAGATGAGTGAATTAAATTAGGCAATGGGGCTCCAGATATACTCGGGGGGTACGTGGAGTATGTCCAAAAGTAACAACCGTTACGGCTACCCACAAGGAATGTGTGGGCTGAATGGAGTCTCTGAGACTATGTTCGTAATACACCCATTGGGATGTAATAGAGATCAACGCCTCAATGTCATTATCCAGTAGTTCCCACTTCCTTTGGGTATTTTGCCACCATTTATGGTTTAATCGAGGCGTTGGATTTTCACCTACGGTGGTTAATTGAGGAAAGTGAATCCTAATTATTCTAGTGACTCGCGTTGCTTTTGATGCAGTTTGACTGATTGGATGAACCACAGCCAAGTGCAGAGCATACACACCGAAGTCTTGTAAATTTGGTAAATTTTAAGGGCGTGTTATTGTTTAAAAAAAGGACCCTCTAGGAATCTCTTTCGGTCCAAGTGGACCTCAATCGGGAAATCAAGGAGGGGTTAATTTTACTGCTTGCTTGTGAAAGGTAATAAATAAAATAGAAGCAAAAACACACACCACGGGTTTTCTAATTAAATCTACCACGATCTTCTTTCACCTTTCGATTCAATTAGGGATTCGTGGGGTAAGTATTAGTATTAATTTGATTTCAAAATATGTAATAATGACAAATATGATCAAAGTATACAATCCTACTCGACAAGACTAAGCTAGAGAAAAAAATGGGAAAAAGTGCAAAAAAGTGAAACGAATGTGGATCCCCCCTGGAGGGATGGGGAGTGGGATCGAAAGCGCTTACTCGAAGTGATTATTTATTATTAAAGGTTACAATATCAGAAAACTAATTTCACTTTGTTCCTTTTTATCTGGGATCCAAAGGCTTACGACAAGCCTAAAAGGAAGCACAACGGTGGGGGAAGCCTCTGGGAAGCTCCGGTTCGCCCAAGAGTCAGAAAACGGGCAGAGTCTTCTTCTCATTTTTGTTAAACCTGATAAAAAACAGCAAGCTATTAAAATAAAATATTCCCAAAAACACTTTAAAAGTGCTTTGGGTCAGCACATTAATTACCGAAAAAAGACTAAGTTAAAAATTGTTAAAAAAAGAACAATTTAGTTTTGCAAAAGGGAACAAAGGAAAGCAAGCTTTCCTTGGGATCTTGGCTTGCTTTTTGGGCATCCAATATGATGTGCACTTTCTTGCATAATTTAAAACTTTAAAGAACAAAAAAATAAACTACCTTATGAGCAAACTTTAGATCTACGATTTAGCTACTTGCAAAAAAGGAAATTTCTTCACCTAGAACTATCTTTAAAATGTGATATTCTTTATGAAATTTCAGATCTAAGCAACAAGAATCTTAGGAACTATATATAACAATGTATAAGAAATTTTTAGAAGTAGATCTGATCATAAGAGGATGAACAAGTAACTAGAAGATTGATTTTAATAGAATGGAGGAAGAGAAAGGGAAAGGCCTGTTGTTGGATATATCTGCAATGGAAACTTGTTAGTGGAATACATAGGGGAAATGCCTTCACAAAAATGTCGAATGTATAGTGGAGTCAAAATATATCCACAACTCATCCAATCCTTTCCACATGAAATCTAAACACACAATCCTGCACAAAACCTTATGAGATCTGGATATATATATGAAAAAGAGACAAGAATTACATGCAAATAAGCTTATTAAACATGTATAAGCTAGATCTTCGAACATATATGCTATGATATACAGAAAAACAAGTAATCTTACTTGCCCAACTACACTCCTATTGATTCAACTGAATCATTCAAGCCAGACAAGGTTCAGATGCAGAAATTGAGAGAAAAATCGGCAACATCAATAGCTGCAAGACAATTCTTATTCCACACACATGAGAGCATTACACCATTTAGCCTCCAAAGCTTATTTATTCCAACAATGAATAGATTACAACAGTATTACAATAGCAATCCTATTCTCTCCAACTTGAACTAGCTTCAAGAAGGGAAAGGCAGCTTCAATTTATAGCCAGAATGGCCAAGAGGGGCGCATGCCTGACTGAAGGAGAGACTGCAGCTGATGGAGAGTTAAGCCGAGCCTGATATGATGATGAACTAATTCTAACTAGACTGGAACTGTAAATAGGAGTGACACCTCACTCAATGAACTGACCCATCCATCAAACCACTGCCAGATTTATCCACACGTGTGGAAGAGAGAGAACGGAGGGCGCAACCCTTAGACCTACATGAGCCAGTTAAGCTCCTCTTCAGCCCTGATCAATGCCTTCAATCAAGGAATGATAACTCCCAGTCAATCTGAAGCCGATGAGACTGATTTCAATCAAATCAGAACAAATTCCACTGATTTAGGATCTTGGATTTGCTCCATTATATAATTAATTTTTAATTGAATTAATTAATATTTGATTTTTTTTGGATTTTCTTACCTGAGTGATGGAAAAATCACTCCAAAATTAGGAAAAGTGGGTTTATGGGTTTACCGGGTGCTCTGAGTTAGAAAATTAGTACCCCCATGGCCGAAGCTAAATTTTAACCCCACTTTATTACAAGACCAATTTTTCCATTTAGACTATTCAAAAATAGCTTAAGTTTTGTGGTAAAAAAAAAAAAACCTAGGGGGACTTAGCACATGTTCATATGACTCGACCATAATGCCTAGCATGTTTATACATTGACACACAAACTCTAATAACCTCAATAGGCCTAAATGTCAAGCCGACCACCCCAACTTTGGAGGTATTGGGTGAAAAACTCAGAAATTATCAGTCGTTTATTCAACAACCAATAATAACCAAGGTAAAAAACACTTTGGGCTGATTGGATTGACAAATGAGTCTAGGAGACCGAGTCTTTTACAGACACTACCATGCTAGAACATTTAATTACAACTCCCCCAAGGGGGTATGAACATGTGTTAGATAAAAAAACACTTCCTAGAAGCAAGTCTGAAGGTCTTGTGAAGTCCAAACAAATCACCTTTGTCTGCTTCACCAGGCTCACTTGATAACACTGACTAAGTACAACTTAGGTGGTAACATCTGGCTCCAACTGCGGGACGTGTACTCAATCTGGTCAAAGGGCAAGGAGAGTATACGAGAACACCAGAATCTCTGGTAATTTATATACCATGTACAAATATCTCAACTTGAAAAGAAAACCTCAGTAGCACAAGCTTTATATAAAATCCAAATGAACCACTAAGCTGATTTATTTAAACAAAATAAATGTAGCTAATTAATGAAAGAAAAGTTTTGTTATAACTAAGTACAAAACAAAAATGCAGAAAGCAATTGATCTCTTTCAAGGAGCCTATTTTCCTACTCTAAGAACGATATAAAAAGGGTTAAGTGTAATAAAAAATCCAATGTAACCACCTATGCATTTTATTAACATAAAAAAATTTGCCTTGTCTTTGGTTACCGGCCAAAGTAAGGATACTTTATTCAGAAAATGCAAACCTGCGTGATGATCCGGAATGGGCGGGCTGGATGGGAAATCATAGGAATGAATAAATTCATTAAAGTTCTTCCCAAACTGGTATGTGCTCATGCATGATGCTTCTATCCATGACTGGATAGGATTGATATACCAATTGGCAAGATGAGGCAGATTGACTACATCATCATACTGATCATCAGGACTTATCAAATGATAAATCGTTGCATAAGCCCCAAGCTGCTCCATATTATAAGGAACCTCTATATGTGAAGAAGATGGATGAGACTGATATTCCATTGACTGTATCACATATGAATTTTCATAACACTGCTTCTCAATGTTTTCATTACTGTTACCTTTGTGTAGCTCTGCATGATATGACTCTGAATGATCATGTGAAAATTATGAATGCTCCTCTTCCATACTAATATTTTCCCAGGTATCCATGCTCCCCTCTATCGACGTATCGTAGATTGGACTTCCATAAATTTTTGAATAGACACTCCCCTTGCTGGACATATCATGGATGGGATTCTCAATAAGATTTTCACAAGTTGGATTATCTATGAAATTCCAATGGTAATCACTCCCATCTATGTCGGATATGAGAGAGTCTTCCTTGCTGGTATCACATCGTAAGATATAACTACCCTCCTCCAGTTCATAATAATTATCCTTCATAGTTTTGGTTTCAAAGATATTACAAGAAGTTAAACTTTCCAAAACTTCATCCCTAAGTGATGAACATAGAGGAGTGCCATCATACACATCATAAATTTCTTGATAAGTGTCGATCTCTGTAATGGTTTCCTCATGAGGGATTTTTGGAAAAATATTAGCATTGCAACAAACTTTATAATACCTCAAATCTTCAATGTTTTCAGTTATGGTGACATGAGGAGAGTCTTCAAAAATGTGTTCAATCATGGGTTCCTTGTGAAGCTCTTCAATAGGATCATCCCAAGTGTGCTCATCTATAATGGAAGTCATGGGCTCCTTTAGATCCTTTAGGTAGGTGAGGGCCCTTTGTACAATAGTTACCATATCTCCCTCACAATTATGCCACCTCTCAAAAAACATAGTACATAAGTATTCAAGGGAGGTAATGCATTTATCAGGAAGACCACAAAACCATATCCAAGCCTTCTTTTCCAAATAATTAGAAAAAAATCGCATCACATTATCCCTATGAAGTATGTTGAGTTTATTCACAAATAAAAAAAATAATATGACGTGATAGATCGAATCACCATTTCCACAAAAAAATTGGAGCCTGAGCATATCCATTATCCTGGAGATATGGTTCATGGTTAGGAAAACCCGTGATGCCCGAGAAATCGATGGGAGGATATGCATTGGAAATTTGAGCACCATAATCCTCATCATCCATAGTGGCTTATCAGTAGCATATATCAACCATGTATTTTGTACTGAACCAGAGCTGTTAAATAATGAGCATTTAAAGCTTTACTATGTCATATGAGCTCATTTACACACAACAACTCTCAACAAAATTATGAGAAGGTGGGGTTTTATCCCTTCAATGGAGTCGCCATGTGAAAAATAAAAATAAGCATATATAAATCTTTCACAAAAATTATTTTTTGCTTTTCTTTGTAAAAATAAAAACTGAAAAAATTCAGTGGAGTCGTGAGATGAAAATTAAATATCTACTCTAAGCATTCATCAAACAAAGAAAAAACAAAAAGGAAGAAAACAAAAGTCGTACTCCTGGAATAAAAACATTTATTCTTGACAATGATGCCAAAAGATGTTGCCACCTTTCACACACCTAGGGGGGAACGCGGCATAAATCTTCAAGCAACTCGGTGTTTCCTTGGGGGAAAGTATTGAGTCAATGTAACACCCCGGTTTGACCCCATTGCATTAGATGTCTATGATGTATATATTGTAAATAATCATGGTGTGGAGCTAAAGGGAAAGGCCCCACCATTGATTGGTTATGCTATGTTTTGGGTTGAAATTGTCACTGATGGTATATCGGGGCATGTGACATACATATCAAGTTTTGTCATCATCTAAATATGCATCTTTAATTAAATGAACCCAACCAGCTATGCTCATTGCAACCATAATGAAAAGGGCATGATTTTCACAAGGATAAAGGGGGGAATGTCAAACCTTGAGCCATGAGAGAAAATCCATGTGTTGATTTTCCCATCTTTCCTTGTCTTATCCAACTACCACCATTAAAAACAACTGCTGTTAGTTGAGGAAATTATGGCTGGGAGTGGAGTGTGGCAAGACTGTTAGTCCTTGCCAACACGCACACTCCACCAGCAGGTTGACCCTCATGTTGGGAAGGAAAAATTGATCACCGCCATCACTCACGCACTTCTGACTCTCCACTCTCTCCACTACGCCACTATTTTCCTTGTTTGTTCATCCTCACGCAGGGGCAGAATTCTGGTTGTTCCCATGCACAAGCTTCTTTTTCGGTTTTGTCTCATGTAGCCAAGGAGGAGGGAGCCGTTTCAGATTTCACTCATGTTTCCACAAAGTGGTATCTAGCATGTTTTCCATCTGAATTCCAAAGGCCTGATGTAAATTTCCCTCACGCACAGGTTGGGAGTCTATATCTTCTTCCCCAGTGCGGCCTGCGTAAGTCTTTTCCAGTGGCTTTGTTTTCCAAGACGGACTGTTGTTTTCCCCACATTGTGAACTGTGTTCCCTGATATGTTTTGGGACTGCTGTAGGTTGTTTTGGAGTTGTTTTGGCCACGATAGGGCCAAGAACGACTCAGGAGTTGTTTTCCTTAACCAAGTTGTGAATTGATTGTGTGACTGTATGAATGCAATGGTTGGTCTTCGGATTGTGTTGGGAGCAGGGGTGGGGGCTTGGTTTGCTTGATAAACCTAGTGTGTTTGGAAACCACACAGACAGAGCTAGAGGGTTGGCTTTCTTCTCCACAACCCCTGAATAGCACTAGAAGGGAAGTCAGGGACTAAGGGACTATGTAGCAGAGAAGGGACTAATTCCTTGTGTTGGGTGTGTGTGGGTGTGTGTGGGTGTCTTAGAAACCAGGCTAGTACTGGTGTAGGTGTCCCTAGCTCTGTGATGAGCTCACCAGCTTAGCATTTAGCCTTTCCCAGCTCCTGGATGGCCTGATAAGCCCAACTGTGTTGGCTTGGCTGTTTTTTGTGTATCCTTGGCTATGTGTAAGCCTGCTTGTTCCTTATTCACTAGGGAATCATGCCCAGCTCGGGGGTGGTAGCATTGCTAAGAGATTTAGGAGCATGCTAGCCTATGGTTGGGTGGAAAGTTGCAGCGACGTAGCTAGTTGCGGAGCGAGTTCTTCATAAGATAAGTAATCTTGTATATTTTACTCCTGCAATCATTTTACTGTTAATGAATATGGTGAACATGTTGAATGCTTGTATGAATGTATGTTGCTTTCACTGTGTATGATAAATAATTATATTTGTGTATGTTCTACTTCAATGCATTTTGTTTTCAGCATTTCATTTTTTATGAATGCACATGTTCATGGGGCTAGTTGCCCAAATGGTTAAGGCCATGGTAGTGTCCTCTTCACTGGTCGGAGGGTCGGGGACGTTACAGTGTGGTATCAGAGCTCATGTTGCAGCATGGGCCTAAATGAGCCATGAAAGATGCAGTGACAGAGGCAGGATTTCTTTCTGCTAGTAGAGATTAGAAGTTATGATAGAAAACTTCCACAAAAATTTGTCTAAGTGTCTGAACTGTCGGTTCATCGGAAAACTTAGTGGGACGGACTTCCAATGCAACAGAGAGCTAGGTAGAAACACACCCGACGGAGGACAGTTGGGAGGAAAATTGTGGGAAAAATTTTCAAGTGTTCGATGGCCGTCGACGGAAAATAGATGTTCGGTTCGTTGACATTGTGGAAGAATTTAGCGGTTTGTCAGTCCGCTGTTGCGGCTGCTGTAGGGACTAAAATGCCAATGCAGCGTTGTTAGTGGTTCCAATTGCCGACAGTAGGAAAGTTTCGAAATTTGATTTAAGTGTTGAAATCATTGGTAGAAAATAGTGGAAACTGGAGCCACAGTTGCGAAGGGAATCAGCCGAAGGTCGCCAATATGTCGACAAAACTTAGTTGTTCGAGGTGCCAAATAGCAGCGGAGGAGTTAGGCGATTTGATCGGCAAAATTTAGAATAAGAGAAATTTTTTTGAAAAATTTGTCTAAGTGTTGAGACCATCGGTGATTAGCGGAAGTTAGTGGTTTGGATCACCGATGCGCCGAAAGAATGTTAGTTGATGAGACCATCGATGGACGTCGACAAAAAATAGTTGATCGAGCACCCGCCGTTGTGGATGGCTAGACAACTACGCGTCCGATGGGTAAGGCCTCCAACCGTCAATGTCGTAAATAAAGTTTAAATTTTTTTTCTAAGGCCTGAAATCGTCGGCTATCGAAAGAAGATAGTGCTTTGTGCGTTCGCCATTGTAGAAGCCTAGACCAATAGTCTTTCGACAAGGAAAAGCTCCGACTGGCGATGCCGGTCAAAATCAGTTTGCCGATCAAAAAGAATTAGTAGATTGGGCCGTCGGTCGGAGGAAGATCGAGGATGGTGTTCCGCTATTGTGGCTGCTGATGGAACTATTTTGTCGACGAAAAGAAGAGAATTGAGCCGATCAAGCAGAGAAAAAGGAAGACAAAAGGGAAAATTTCGAAAAATTTCTCTAAGTCCTGGAGTCATCGGCCATCGGCGATGGTTAGTTGAACACATTGCTGACATCTAGTTAATTCAGTTGCCGATGAGCTACGTCGGATGAAGTTAGTGGATTGACCGTCCGTCGTTGTGGCTAGCCAGTGAACTATCCTTCCAACGGATAGAGGCTTCAACCGCAGATGCCGTAGTGATTAGCACTTCTGACAGTCGATGAATAGAAGATGGAAGAGCCAATGCCGTGGAAGACAAGAAAATTCAAATTTTCTCTAAGTCACAAGATCATCGGCCATCGGGAAATGTCAGTGGATTGGATCACCAATCGGAAAAAGTTTAATGAAGGTGACCCGCCGTTGTGGCTGCTTAGTCAACTAGCCCTCCGATGCCATAGCAACTAGTGCTTTCGACCACCGATAGACTTACGACTGCGGAAGACTTAAGGAGAATAGTCATTGGCATCGCCGACCGGAAGTCTAGATGTTTTCCCATGGAAACTGAAGTAAGATTGCTTTCCACCATTGCAAAAGCCAAGACGACTAACCACCCGATGCACAAAACACCTGACTGCTGATGCAGTGCATAGGCTGGTTTCATTGCCGATTAGGTTCAGGAAGTTGGATGCAGATCCGATGCAGCGAAAGGAAATAGGTGAACAATCCTCTCCGTCGTTGATGCAGATCGGAAGTTTGGCGATTTTCCCGCCAAAACGCCGAAAAATTTGTGCGGAAGAGACTCGATGAAGAGAAGGAAAATTTGGGTTTTCAAAGTGGAAATTTTCTCAGCAAATTCTAACTATTTTAGCAAATTTTAGCATACTGTCAGTGGATTACACGGCTGAACATGGGGGAGAGGAAAATTCTGTGTTTTAGCATAATTGTTGTTTTATGAATTTCCAGAAGAAAAGGTAAGTAATTTTGATTTATATTAATATTATGCATGTAACTATTTGCTACGAACACATTTGCAGAACTTTAGATAACTTTCAAGAGCAATACTCCAGAGAGAACAGTGTGGTAAAGCTAGAGGTGGTTCAATCATGAGAACCCATGATGGGTATGATGCTTGAGATTCTTATGAGCGAGCAGAAGATGCCATGGGAGAAAATGTCCGTAATGGGAATGATGACATAGAGTCTAATGGAAGGAGATTCCAGGGGACACCATCCAAGGTTGAAGCCACCATGAGAAGCTTGATCAAAGCCCAGGAAGAGTAGCATCAGTTGAATGCTGCAATGTTGCAGAGTTTGATAGACTTGCAAAGGAAGATAGACTCTAGAAGGGGTACAGCAAAACCAGAAGGCAGTAAGACTAGTACTAGGAGAAGGAGAAGGACTTCTAGTGGACCATCTGATTCTGAAGAATCCAGTGGGGATTCAAGTTCTTCTTCTCATAAAAGGAAAAGAAAGAGACACCATAGGGATCACTCTTGGGATGAATTTAAGAAAGATAAACCTCCTACATTTTATGGTGAGGTAAAGACTGGACAAGAGTCTGAAGCTTGGCTTCATGGAATAAAGAAGTACTTCCAAGTGCATGATTATTCAGGAAACATGAAGGCAAGAGTTGCCATATTAAATCTGAATGGAAGAGCGTCCATTTGGTGGGAACACTTCAAGCAAGTAAAGAGGATCAATTAAAGGAGGCTTAAGTGGAAACAGTTCAAGAAGTATTTCAAGCAGAAATACCTCTCTGACAGGTATTATGATGACAAGATTAAGGGGTTCCATGAGCTAAGATTGGGACAGCGGACCATGGAAGAATATGCAAATAAGTTTTTGGAGCTGTTGAGGTATGTCCGGTACATCAGAGATGAAAAAGTGAAGGTCCAACATTTTTTGAGTGGATTGCCTCAGTCTTACAAAGATAGAATTGAGTTTTATGAACCTAGAACTCTTGAAGAAGCAATAAGGAAGGCTAAGTATTGCTATGAGCAAAGCAAAGGTAAGCCAGATTACCATAAGGCATGGAAGGACAAGAAGAATGAGAAGTTTGACCAAAGAAAGAAAGGTTTTAAACCTTCTAACTTTAGGAATCAGCAGAAGCATCCATCCCAAGCTACGAGTAAGCCAATTGGAGTGACAGGAGAAAATCCTAAGGATCCACAACAGAATAGAGGACCACTTCAATGTTGGAAATGTGGAGGACCCCACATACGCAGGAATTCTCCACTCAAGAATGAAAGTGCAAGACCAGCTTATAACATTCAAGAAGCAGAAACAGTAGGTTAGGTAGCAAGGGTAGTCCCTAGGATTTATGCAACATTGGAGAACCACCAAGCAGATCACCAGTCAACTGTGGTTGAAGTAGCAGGTAAGATTGTTGAGAAATATGTTTCTATTTTGATTGACCCTAGTTCTACTCACAGCTACATTACTCCTAGAGTAGTGGAGATTTGTTCTTTTAAGAAAGTAAAGCATAGGAAGTCTTGGTTAGTTCAGCTAGCCACTGGAACTAAGAGAAATGTTAGTGAAGTGGTGGAGAAATGTCCATTGGTCATGGATGGATTGGCCACTTGTGTAGATCTGAATGTTCTACCGCTTGGGTCCTATGATGTTCTCATTGGAATGCATTGGTTAGAAGCTCACAAAGTAAAGCTTGACTGCTACAATAAGACTTTCGAATGCATGAATGAAGAAGGGAACCTAGTAGTTGTGAAAGGTATTCCAAAGGTGATTTCAATACGGTAGTTTTCAATGATGCAGTTAAAGAAGTTCTGTAGGAAGGGTTTCCAGTTATATGCAACTTAGATTTTGGAGGCAACAGATGATGAAACTCCTAGGTTGGAGGACTATCAGGTGTTACAGGAATTTAGGGATGTGTTTCCTAATGAGATTCCAGGGCTTCCTCCAAAGAGGGACATTGACTTCACTATTGAACTTGTTCCAGGAGCAGCACCAGTGTCCAAGGCACCCTACAGGATGAGTACACCGGAGATGCTGGAGCTGAAGATGCAACTACAAGAGTTGCTGGAAAATAAATATATCCGGTTGAGTGTGTCTCCTTGGGGAGCACCAGTTCTATTTGTAAAGAAGAAAGACGGTACACTCAAGTTATGTATTGATTACAGACAGCTGAACAAGGTTACTGTGAAGAATAAATATCCTTTTCCTAGGATTGATGACCTCTTTGATCAAATGAGAGGAGCAAAGGTATTTTCCAAGATTGACTTCAGGTCTGGTTACCATCAGGTGAGAATCAAGGATGAAGACATTCATAAGACAGCCTTCAAAACAAGGTATGGACATTATGAGTTTGTAGTGGTACCATTTGGT
>LPNX010734951.1:29436-163990 GCA_001517045.1 Pseudotsuga menziesii
TACATGTATGTGCCTTATGAATAGTGTCTTCAGCAGATATCTGGATAAGTTTGTTCTTGTCTTCCTTGATGACATTCTTGTTTATTCTAAGAATGAGGAAGAACATGAAGAGAATTTGAGATTGACATTGCAATTGCTCAGGGAGAATCAACTGTATGCAAAACTCAGCAAGTGTGACTTCTATAGAGATAGAATTCAGTATTTGGGTCACATTATCTTAGAGGAGGGTATATCTGTGGACCCTCAAAAGATTGAAGCCATTATGAATTGGCCTACTCCAAGAAATGTGACAGATGTAAGATATTTTATGGGACTTGCAGGATACTACCAGAGGTTCATTGAGGGATTCTCCAAAGTTGCACATGCCATCACTTCTTTGCAAAAGAAGGGGATGAAGTTCGAATGGACATCGAGGTGTGAAGAAAGCTTCTAGCAATTGAAGAATCTTCTCACCAGTGCACCAATATTGAAGGTTGAAGATCCATAGAAATATTTTGTTGTATGTACTGATGCATGCGGATAAGGGGTTGGAGGAGTCCTTATGCAGGACAACCACGTGATATGTTATGATTCAATAAATCTGAAGGAGCATGAGAAGAACTACGCCACTCGTGATCTAGAGCTTGTAGCCATAGTACATGCTCTCAAGATGTGGAGACATTACTTGATGGGCAGGAGATTTGAGCTCATAATAGACCATTGTGGTCTGAAGTATTTGTTTGATCAGCCTACTCTGAATGCTAGGCAAGCAAGATGGCTGGAATTTTTATGTGAGTTTGATTTCAAAATCAAACACATAAAAGGGAAAGAGAATAAGGTAGCTGATGCACTCAGCAAGAAGGTGCAAGAAATGCATGTGGCATCTCTTAGTAGTTGCCAATCGGATTTGAGGCAACAGATTGTTATTCATGCTGCTGGAGATGAATTGTATGAGCAGGTAAAAGACAAATTGCAGCGGCAAAGTATTGAGAAGAGGTATGAGGGATATAAATTGGAAGAAGATGGGCTTCTCACTTATAAAGGTAGAATTTATATTCTGAATGTAGCATGTTTGAGGAGAGTTGTTATGGATGAAATCCATCAAACTCCGTATTCCGATCACCCAGGATACCAAAAGACCATTGCTACAGCCAAGAAGTAGTACTCTTGGCCAGGAATGAAAAGGGATATGGCTGAGTACATTTCAAGGTGTATGAAATGTCAACAGGTAAAGGTTGAGCATCAACACCCTACAGGTTTGTTGCAACCTTTGCCAGTTCCGGAATGGAAATGGGAATTTATTTCCATGGATTTCATTACAGGATTGCCAATGACTTAGAGACAACATGATTCCATCATGGTTGTGGTAGAAAAGTTGACTAAGGCAGCGCATTTTATATCAATTAAGTCTATACATAAGACTGATGATATTGTAAAGATCTTCATGAAGGAGATTTTCAAATTGCATGGATTGTCGAAGGCAATAGTCTCTGGCAGAGATGTCAAGTTCACTTCCAACTTTTCGGTACAAAGCTAAACTTCAGCACTGCATACCATCCTCAGACAGATGGATAGACAGAGAGAGTTAATCAGGTGCTTGAAGACATGCTTCGCATGTATGTAATGGAAAAACCAACCAGGTGGGAAGATTACTTACACTTGGTAGAGTTTGCTTATAACAATGGACAACAGACATCCTTGGGGATGAGTCCATATGAAGCTTTGTATGGGAGAAGGTGTAGGACACCTGTGACTTGGGATAATCCAGTGAACAGGATTGTGCTTGGACCAGAATTGCTCAGGGAAATGGAGCAAGAGGTTGTAAAGATCAGGTAGAATCTGAAAGAAGCACAGGACAGACAGAAAAGCTATGCAGATAAGCAAAGGGTGAACAGGGAGTTCAGTGTTGGGGATCATGTTTACCTCAGAGTGAGGGAAAATAAGAGTTCCTTGAAGCTTGTAAGTTGTGCCAAGTTGTCACCAAGATATTGTGGGCCATTTGAAGTGCTTGAAAGAATAGGGCTAGTTGCATATAGACTTGCATTTCCTGCTAGCACGAAGGCTCATAATGTTTTTCATGTTTCTTTGCTTAAGAGATCTGTACATGATCCTAACCATGTGATAAATTGGGATGTGATTCAGGTGGAACCCGAGGGAGAGTTCTGAATCGAGCTAATGCACATCCTTGACAGGAAGGTCACAATGCTCCAGAATCGGGCCATAGGGCAGGTAAAGGTGCAATGGGAGCACTATGGACCTGAAGAGGCTACATAGGAGCTGGAGGATGCTATGCGATTGGCACATCCATTTTTTTTCAATTCTGCGGAACACTAAGGTGATACCAGTGTAGCATTTTGTTCAATTTTGTAAAGCACTGAGGACAGTGCTATTGAAGGGGGAGGGGAATGTAACACCCCGGTTTTGAACCCGTTGCATTAGATGTCTATGATGTATATATTGTAAATAATCATGGTGTGGAGCTAAAGGCCAAGGCCCCACCATTGATTTATGCTATGTTTCGGGTTGAAATTGTCATCGATGGTATATCGGGGCATGCGGCATACATATCAAGTTTTGTCATCATCTAAATATGCATCTTTAATTAAATGAACCCAACCAGCTATGATCACTGCAACCATAATGAAAAGGGCATGATTTTCACAAGGATAAAGGGGGGAACGTCAAACCTTGAGCCATGAGAGAAAATCCATGTGTTGATTTTCCCATCTTTCCTTGTCTTATCCAACTACCACCATTAAAAACAGCTGCTGTTAGTTGGGGCAGTTATGGCTGGGAGTGGAGTGTGGCAGGACTGTCAGTCCTTGCCAACACGCACACTCCACCAGCAGGTTGACCCTCACGTTGGGAAGGAAAAACCAATCACCTCCATCACTCATGCACTTCTGACTCTCCACTCTCTCCACTACGCAACTCTTTTCCTTATCTGTTCATCCTCACGTAGGGGCGGAATTCTGGTTGTTCCCACGCACAAGCTTCTTTTTCGGTTTTGTCTCATGCAGCCAGGGAGGAGGGAGCCATTTTGAATGTCACTCACGTTTCCATAGAGTGGTATCTAGCATGTTTTCCATCTGAATTCCAGAGGCCTGATGTAAATTTCCCTCATGCACAGGTTGGGAGTCTGTGTCTTCTTCCCCAGTGCCACCTGTGTAAGTCTTTTCCGATGGCTTCGTTGTCCAGGACGGACTGTTGTTTTCCCCACATTGTGAACTGTGTTCGCTGATGCATTTGGGGACTGTTGTAGGTTGTTTTGGAGTCGTTTTCCTTAATGAATATGTGAATTGCTTGTGTGACTGCATGTATGCAGTGGTTGGTCTTCGGACTGTGTTGGGAGCAGGGGTGGGGGCTTGGTTTTCTTGATAAACTTGGTGTGTTTGGAAACCACTCAGACAGAGCTAGAGGGTTGGCTTTCTTCTCCACAACCCCTGAATAGCACTGGAAGGGAAATCAAGGCCTGAGGGACTGTGTAGCAGAGAAGGGACTGATTCCTTGTGTTGGGTGTGTGTGGGTGTCTTAGAATTCAGGCTAGTTCTAGTGTAGGTGTCCCTAGCTCTGTGATGAGCTCACTAGCTTAGCATTTAACCTTTCCCAGCTCCTGGATGGCCTGATAAGCCCAACTGTGTTGGCTTGGCTGTGTTTTGTGTATCCTTGGCTATGTGTAAGCCTGCTTGTTCCTTATTCCTTGGGGAATCATGCCCAGCTCGGGGGTGGCAGCATTGCTGAGAGATTTAGGAGCATGCTAGCCTATGGTTGGGTGGAACATTGTAGCAACGTAGCTGGTTGCGGAGCGAGTTATTCATAAGATAAGTAATCTTGTCTATTTTACTCCTGCAATCATTTTACTGTTAATGGATATGGTGAACATGTTGAATTCTTGTATGAATGTATGTTTCTTCCACTGTGTATGATAAATAATTGTATCTGTGTATGTTCTACTTCAATGCATTTTGTTTTCAACATTTCAATTTTTATGAATGCACATGTTCATGGGGTTGGTTTCCCGGATGGTTAAGGCCATGGTAGCATCCTCTTCGCCGGTCGAAGGGTCAGGGACGTTACAGTCAAGGTAGTCACCTTGTTCTTGAATCCTCCGTTTAGGCAAACTCCTAACGAAGCCAAGGGGGGTAGACCCTACAAGTTACTAAGGCTGGTTACTTAGATGATGATGGTATTAAATGAGTAAGTTTTTTAGGAGTTTTGATTTAACAATTGTAAATAACAAATAACATGATGAGACAATCACAAATAAGCACGATATGACACCCAATAACGTATATATTGAAAGAAATAAACAGTTGACTAGTGCCTTTAAATGGAGTAAAAAATAATTAAGAGTGCTTGCAAGTGCTGGAGTGAATGTTGTGCAATTGTATCTTGGTACGTTTTAAATTAATGTGAAAAGATTAGTGAATTAAATTAGGCGGGGGGACTCTAGATATACCCGGGGGGTACTTGGAGTATGTCCAAAAGTAACAACCGCTACAGCTACCTGCAAGGAATGTGTGGGCTGAATGGAGTCTCTAAGACTATGTTCGTAATACACCCCCTAGGATGTAATAGAGATCAGCACCTTGAGGTCACTATCCAGTATTTCCCACTTCCTTTCGATATTTTTCCACCATTTACGGTTTAATCGAGGCGTTGTATTTTTGCCTGTGATTAATTGGGGAAAGTGAATCCTAATTATTCTATTCACTTGCATTGCTTTTGATGTAGCTTGACTAATCGAACAAACCGCAGGAAAGTGCATAGCATACACACCGGAGTCTTGTAAAATTTAGTAAATTTTAAGAGCATGTTCTTGTTAAAAAAAAAGACCCTCCAGGAATCTCTTTCGGACCAAGTGGACCTCCATTGGGAAATCAAGGAGGGGTTAATCTTATTTCTTGGTTGTAAAAGGTAACAAAGAAAATAGAAGCAAAAACACACACCACAGGCTTTCTAATTAATTCTACCACGGTCCTCTTTCACCTTTTAGTTCAATCGGGGATTCGTGGGGTAATTATTAGTATTAATTTGATTTCAAAATATGGAATAATGGCAAATATGATCAAAGTATAAAATCCTGCACGACAATACTAAGCTAGCGCAAAAAATGGGAAAAAGTGCAAAAAAAGTGAAATGGAGGCGGATGCCATTTGGGGGGATGGGGAGTGGGCTCGAAAGAGCCTACTCAAAGTGATTCTTTATTATTAAAGGTTACAATATCATCAAACTAATTTCACTTTGATCCTTTTTATCTAGGATCCAAAGGCTTACAACAAGCCTAAAACGAAGCACAGCGGTGGGGGAAGCCTCCGAGAAGCTCTGGTTCGCCCAAGAGTCAGAAAACAGACAGAGTTTCCTTCTCTTTTTTCTTAAACCTGATAAAAACCAGAAAGATATTAAAATAAAATATTCCCAAAAACACTTTAAAATTGCTTTGGATCAGCATACTAATTACCAAAAAAAAGACTAAGTTAAAAATTTATAAAAAAAAAAACAATTTAGTTTTGCAAAAGGGAGCCAAGGAAAGCAAGATTTCCTTGGGATCTTGGTTTTATTTTTGGGTAGCCGATATGATGTGCACTTTCTTGAAGAATTTAAAACTTTAAAGAACAAAAAAAGAAACTACCTTATGAGCAAGCTTTAGATCTACAATTTAGCTACTTGCAAAATAGGAAATTTCTTCACCTAGATCTATATTTAAAATGTGATATTCTTTATGAAATTTAAGATCTAAACAACAAGACTCTTGGGAACTAGATATAACAATGTATAAGCAATTTTTAGAAGTAGATCCGATCACAATAGGATGGACAAGTAACCGGAAGATTGATTTTAATAGAATGGAGGAAGAGAAGGGGAAAGGCCTATTGTTGGATAGATCTGCAATGGAAACTTGTTAGTGGGATACAGAGGGGCATTGAATTCACAAAATTTTTGGATGTACAGTGGAGTCAAACTAGATCCACAACTCATCCAATCCTTTCCACCTGAAAGCTAAACACATAATCCTGCACAAAACCTTATCAGATCTGGATATATATATATATGAAAAAGAGACAAGAACTACATGCAAATAAGCTTATTAAACATGTATAAGCTAGATATTCAAACATATATGCTATGAGATATAGAAAAACAAGTAATCTTACTTGCCCAACTACACTCCTATTGATTCAGCTGAATAATTCAAGCAAGACAAGGTTCAGATGCAGAAATTGAGAGAAAAACCGACAACATCAATAGTCACAAGCCAATGCTTATTCCACACACATGAGAGCATCACACCATTTATCCTCCAAATATTATTTATTCCAACAATGAAAACATTGCAATAGTATTACAATAGCAAGCCTATTCTCTCCAACTTGAACTTGCTTTAAGAAGGGAAAGGAAGCTTCAATTTATAGCCAGACTGGCCAAGAGGGGTGCATGCCTGATTGAAGGAGAGACTGCAGCTGATGGAGAGTTAATCCGAGCCTGAGCGGATGATGAACTAATTCTAACTGGAACGGAACTACAAATTGGACTGACAGCTCACACAGTGAACTGACCCATCCATCAAACCACTGCCAGATTGATCCACACGTGTGGAGGAGAGAGAAAGGAGGGCGCAACCCTCAGACCTGCATGAGCCAGTTAAGCTCCTCTTCAGCCCTGATCAATTCCTTCAGTCGAGGAATGATAACTCTCAGTCAATATGAAGCCGATGAGACTGATTTCAATCAAATCGGAGCAAATTCCACTGATTTAGGATCTTGGATTTACTCCATTATTTAATTAATTTTTAATTGAATTAATTAATATTTGATTGTTTTTGGATTTTCTTACCTGAGTGATGGAAAAATCACTCAAAACTTAGGAAAAGTGGGTATATGGGCTTACCGGGTCCTCCGAGTTATAAAATGATCACCCCCATGACCGAAACTAACTTTTAACCCCACTATTATTACAAGACCAATTTTTCCATTTAGATTATTAAAAAAGAGCCTAAGTTTTGTGGAAAAATTAAAATTAAAAAATAAAATTAAAAACAAAACCTAGGGGACTTAGCACATGTTCATATGACTCGACCATAATGCCTAGCATTTTTATACATTAACACACAGACTCTAATAACCTTAATAGGCCTAAATGTCAAGCCGGCCACCCCAACTTTGGAAGTATTGAGTGAAAAATTCAGAAATTATCAGTCGTTTATTCAACAACCAATAATAAAAAAGGGAAAAAACACTTTGGGCTGATCGGATTGATAAATGAGTCCAGGAGACAGAGTCTTTTACGGAAAATACCATGCTAGAGCATTTTATTACAACTCCCCCAAGGGGGTATGAACATGTGGTAGATAAAAAAAAACACTTCCCAGAAGCAAGTGTGAAGGTCTTCTGAAGTCCAAACAAATCATCTTTGTCCAGTTCACCAGGCTCACTTGATAACACCGACTAAGTACAACTTAGGTGGTAGCATCTGGTTCGAAATGTGGGATGTGTGCTTGACCTAGTCATAGGGAAAGGAGAGGATACGAGAACACTAGAATTTATGGTAATTTATATACCTTGTAAAAACATCTCAACTTGAAAATAAAACCTCAGTAGCACAGGATTTATATAAAATCCAAATGAACCACTAAGTTGATTTATTTAAAAAAAATAAATGTAGCTAGCTAATGAAAGAAAAGTTTTGTTATAGCTAAGTACAAAACATAAATGCAAAAAGTAAATGATCTCTTTCAAGGAGCTTATTTTCCTACTCTAAGCATGATATAAAAAGGGTTAAATGTAATCAGAAATCTAATGTAACCACCTAAGCATTTTATTAACATAAAAAAATTTCCTTGTCTTTGGTTACCAGCCAAAGTAAGGATACGTTATTCAGAAAATGCAAACCCGCGTGATGATCCGGAATGGGCGGAATGGATGGGAAATCATAGGAATGAATAAAGTCATTAAAGTTCTTCCCAAACTAGTATGTGCTCGTGCATGCTGCTTCTATCCATGGCTGGATAGGACTGATATACCAATCGGCAAGATGAGGCAGACTGACTACATCATCATATTGATCATTAGGGCTTATCAAATGATAACTCATTGCATAAGCCCCAAGTTGCTCCATATCATAAGGAACCTCTATATGTGAAGAAGATGGCTGAGACTGATATTCCACTGACTGCATCACATCTGAATTTTCACAACATTGCTTCTCAATGTTTTCATTACTATTACCTTTGTGTGGCTCTACATGATATGACTCTAAATGATCATGTGAAAATTCTGAATTCTCCTCTTCCATACTAATATTTTCCCAGGTATCCACGCTCCCCTCTATGGACGTATCGTAGATTGGACTTCCACAAATTTTTGAATAGACACTCCCCTTGCTGGACAAATCATGGATGGGATTCTCAATAAGATTTTCACAAGTTGGATTATCTATGAAATTCCAATAGTCATCACTCCCATCTATGTCGGATATGAGAGAGTCTTCCTTGCTGGTATCACATCCTAGGATATAACTACCCTCCTCTAGTTCATAATAATCATCCTTCAAATTTTTGGTTTCAAAGATATTACAAGAAGTTAAACTTTCCAAAACTTCATCCCTAAGTGATGAACATAGAGGAGTGCCATCATACACATCATAAATTTCTTCATAAGTATCGATCTCTGTAATGGTTTCCTCATGAGGGCTTTCTGGAAAAATATTAGCATTGCAACAAACTTGAGAATACCTCAAATCTTCAATGTTTTCAGTTATGGTGACATGAGGAGAGTCTTCAACAATGTGTTCAATCATGGGTTCCTCGTGAAGATATTCAATAGGATCATCCCGAGTGTGCTCATCTATAATGGAATTCATGGGCTCCTTTAGATCCTTTAGGTAGGTGAGGGCCGTTTCTACAATAGTTACCATATCTCCTTTACCATTATGCCACCTCTCAAAAAACATAGTACATAAGTCTTCAAGGGAGGTAATGCATTTATTAGGAAGACCACAAAACCATATCCAAGCCTTCTTTTCCAAAGAATTAGCAAAAATTCGAATCACATTATCCCTATTAAGTATGTTGAGTTTATTCACAAATGAAAAAAATATGTGATGTGATAGACAATTGAATCACCATTTCCACAAAAAATTGGAGCCTGAACATATCCTTTATCCTAGAGATATGGTTGATGGTTAGGAAAAAACGGGATGCCCGAGAAATTGATAGGAGGATATGCATTGGAAATTTGAGCACCATAATCCTCATCATCCATAAGGGCTTATCAGTAGCATATATCAACCATGTATTTTGTACTGAACCGGAGCTGTTAAATAATGAGCATTTAAAGCTTTACTATGCCGTATGAGCTCATCTACACACAACAAGTCTCAACAAAATTATGAGAAGGTAGGGTTTTATCCCTTCAATGGAGTCGCCATGTGAAAAATAAAAATAAGCATTTATAAATCTTTCACAAAAATTTTTTTTGCTTTTCTTTGTAAAATTAAAAACTGAAAAAAATTAGTGGAGTCGCTAGATGAAAATTAAAGATCTACTCTAAGAATTCATTAAACAAAGAAAAAAGAAAAAGGAAGAAAAAAAAAGTCGTACTCCAGGAATAAAAAGATTTATCCCTGGCAACGGTGCCAAAAGATGTTGCCTCCTTTCACACACCTAGGGGGGACGTGGTAGAAATCTTCAAGCCACTCAATGTGTCCTTGGGGGAAAGTCTCGAGTCAATGCAGTCACCTTGTTCTTGAATCCTTCGTTTAGGAAAACTCCTAATGAAGCCAAGGGGGGTAGACCCTACAAGTTACCACACAAGTTACTAAGGCTGGTTACTTAGATGATGATGGTATTAAATGAGTGCGTTTTTTAGGAGTTTTGATTTAACAATCGTAAACAACAGATAACATTATGAGACAATCACAAATAAGCACGATATGACATTCAATCATGTATAGATTGAAAGAAATAAACAGTTGACCAGTGCATTTAAATGGAGTTAAAAATAATTAAGAGTTCTTGCAAGTGCTAAAGTGAATGTTGTGCAATTGTATCTTGGTACGTTTTAAATCAATGTGAAAAGATGAGTGAATTAAATTAGGCAGGGGGACTCCAGATATACCCGGGGGTACTTGGAGTATGTCCAAAATTAACAACCGCTATGGCTACCAGCGAGGAATGTGTGGGCTGAATGGAGTCTCTGAGACTATGTTTATAATACACCTGCTAGGATGTAACAAAGATCGGCACCTCGAGATCACTGTCCAGTATTTCCCACTGTTAAATTTTCATATGCTAAGCTAGATCATTAGTATTTCATTTCGATTTCATACCAAAAGCATATAAATAGGATCACTGATTTATCCTGGGAAAACCCTAAAGGGAAAAACCATACAAAAGAGAACACAAAGATTTATCCTGGGAAAACCCTAAAGGGAAAAACCCAGCAAAATCTTCCTCAATATAGATGCCCCAAAAGATAAAAGATAAAACCAACAAGGAGATCAAATCCTGATCCTCCTCCTTCTCCAGATACTTCTCTCTCTTCTCCACTAATGCGCTATACAAGTGAGAGTGTGTGTTTCAAATGAGGAGCACCACACCTCTATTTATATTCATCCATTCACTTTAATTAACTCATCCGACATGTAGGCTCGAGTTACACATGTAGGCTCAAGTAACCACACTAGGGTGCTAATGACCCACCTTTACAATTAGAGGGGACTACCTCATGACTCTTAATAGTTCTTTCGATTAGAAGCATCGGGGTCCAAAGTAATAGAAGCGGTTCTCCCAGTAGGACCATCAGGGACCACACAAAGATACATGTAGAATATTCTTTGAAGTTACAATATTTCAACACTCCCCCTTAACGAGAAGGGTATTCTACAACAACATCAACAACAACAATAGTAGGAGAGAGATAGAGGACATCATCAACTTCATCACGGTAACATGTCTATAAATCATTGGAAGCTTTTCAACATCATATAGTCTTTGTCTTCAATCTTCAACGACTTTAACTCTTTGATCAGCATCAACATCTTTTGACCTTTCGATCGGCAACATCTTCAGCAACATCTTCAACATTTTGACCTTTCGATCAACAACATCTTCAGCACTTTGACCTTTCGATCAGTAACATCTTTAGCACTTTGACCTTTCGATCAGCAACATCTTCAGCACTTTGACCTTTTGATCAACAACATCTTCAGCACTTTGACCTTTCGATTAGTAACATCTTCAGCACTTTGACCTTTCGATCAGCAACATCTTCAGCACTTTGACTTTCGATCAGCAATATCTTCAGCAACATCTTCAGTATTTTGACCTTTCGATCAGCAACAATATCATCATCATACTCTGATCTTTCGATCATAAACATCATCATTATCATACTCTCATCTTTCGATCAGAACCATCATCATGAAAATATCATCATCATCAAAACATCATTATCATCAAAACATCAACATCATCAAAATATCAACATCATCATCATCAAAATATCATCATCATCACACTCTGATCTTTCAATCAGAAACATCATCATCAACAACAACAACCTGCAAACCACAGTACAAAGACAAAGAAGTCTTTGGATCTCTTTTGGACTTAAATTCTAGGGATGATGCAATCCTACCACCTTCTCGATGATCGAAGTTCACCGGATCCATTCTGAACTGAATTCCAAGGATGATACAATCCTA
The DNA here is from genome assembly GCA_001517045.1 of Pseudotsuga menziesii. NCBI lineage: Eukaryota > Viridiplantae > Streptophyta > Pinopsida > Pinales > Pinaceae > Pseudotsuga > Pseudotsuga menziesii. Next base: position 41,119 of record LPNX010734951.1, read on the forward strand.
CCACCTTCTCGATGACCAAAGTTCACTGGATCTGTTCTGAACCGAAGTCCAAGGATGATACAATCCTACCACCTTCTCGATGACCGAAGTTCACCGGATCCGTTATGAACCAAAGTTCAAGGATGATACAATCCTGCCACCTTCTCAATGACCGAAGTTCACCGTATCCATTTTGAACCAAAGTCCAAGGATGATACAATCCTGCCACCTTCTCGATGACCGAAGTTCACAGGATCCATTCTAAACCGAAGCCCAAGGATGATACAATCCTGCCACCTTCTCTATGAACGAAGTTCATTGGATCCGTTCTAAACCGAAGTTCAAGGATGATACAATCCTGCCACCTTCTCGATGATTGAAGTTCAAGGATGATACAATCCTGCCACCTTCTTGATGACCGAAGTTCACCGGATCCATTCTGAATCGAAGTTCAAGGATGATACAATCCTGCCACATTCTCGATGACCGAAGTTCACCGGATCCATTTTGAAACAAAGTTCAAGGATGATACAATCCTGCCACATTCTCGATGACCAAAGTTCACCAGATCCGTTCTGAATTGAAGTTCAAGGATGATACAATCCTGCTACATTCTTGATGACCGAGGTCACTGGATCACTTCTGGACATATGTCCCGGGATGATACAATCCCTCTTCATTCTCGAAGACCGAGGTCTCTGGATCACTTCTAGACATATGTCCCAGGATGATACAATCCCTCTTCATTCTTGAAGACCGAGGTCTCTGGATCAATTTAGGGCAAGTGCCCAGGGATGATACAATCCCACTGCAACATCACTACTCCCCCTTTCGGGGAAGGTCTTTCCGAACCACACCAAGCTTGTCTCGAAAGTGTTCGAACTTGACCCAAGACAGAGGCTTTGTTAGCGCATCATCATCTAAACCATCTTCATCTACATCTTCAGTATGTGAATACTGAACTATCACCATCTGTATCTCCAGTATGTGAATATTGAAAGCATCATCATCTATATCTTCAGGATAGAAATACTAAAAGCATCATCACCTCTATATTCAGTATAGAAATACGGAGTCACCATCATCTGCATATACAGTATGTAAATACTAAAACATCATCATCTGCATCTTTATCTCGTATGTAGAAATACCAGATTTCTATGTGTTACGATGGAACACATGGTTCTTAGTTATCACAACTCTCGTTATCACATAGAATTAATGTAGTATCCATCTTCAGGTCAAGGAGACCTGATATCAGCTTCCGAAGCCATATGGCTTCACAACTTAGCAGAGCAATCTGCTATGTATTCTTCTTTTGTCGTTCTAAGAGAAACACTAGACTGTTTCCTGCTAAACCATGAACTCATAGCAGACCCCAAACAAAAGCATCTACCTGATGTGCTTTTCCTTTCTGAGATACTTCCAGCCCAATCTGCATCTGTATAGTCATACAATATGTAGTCATGGCTACCATCATAGTATAGACCAAGGTCTATAATCTCTTTCAGATATCTCATCACATGTTTTGCAGCTACTAGGTGAACCTGTCTTGGTTGAACAAGATATTGACTTAAGGTGTTCATAGCAAAACAAATGTCTGGTCTGGTATTTGTTAAGTACATCAATGACCTAATGATCTGTCTGTAATGAGTCGCATCCACTAACTCTGATGAGTCATCAGCTAACAACTTTGGGTTGGAGTCCATGGGTGTGGCCATGGCTTTGCATTCCAACATATTGAATCTCTTCAATATCTCTACCGCATACTTTCCCTGGTTGAGAAATATTCCTTTTGAACTTTGCCATACTTCCAGACCTAGGAAATAGTGCATTAACACAAGGTCTTTCATCTCAAATTCTTCTGTTGGTTTCTTCTTGCTTTCCATGACCTGTTTCTCATTCCCTATCAAGAATAAGTCATCCACATCTAATAATAGGATTACAACCTTGAGATAAAGGCTAGGATCAGCTTTACTCTTGGTAAAGCCCATAATTGACAGGAAACTGTCTATCCTTCCATACCAAGCTCTGGGAGCTTGCTTCATGCCATAGAGGGCCTTCTTCAACTTACATATATGAGTCCATCTGTCTTCAACTTCAAATCCTTGTGACTATTCGATGTAGAACTCTTCCCCAATCATACCATTAAGGAAGGCTTGTCTTTACTTCATCATGGAAGCAACTACCATCATAGTTCTGAAGGAAGTGTACCTTGCTTCCTGGAGTAAGTGTCTCTTCATAATTAATTCCCTCTTTCTTATAGAAACCTCTAGCCACAAGTATTTCCTTACTTCTATCAACAACATATTTTATCTTGCAAATCCATTTGTAAGATACCACATTCTTGCTTTCTGGTTTGAGTACTATATCCCAAACATCATTCTAGTATTCTTTCATCATGACATCTTCCATGAGTTCGTCTTGTCAGATAATCAACATATCCTTGTCTTCTGCATTCAACTTTGAAGGTTGGAACCCACTTTACTCTTGGTAAAGTATTGATCCATCAGGAACCTGTCCATCATGCCGTACCGTGTCGAACTCAGATATCTTCTGTAGTCACTCCCCCTGAAGTGGAGTATTATCTTCCTTCTTCATTCTGTATAGGTGGTTCTATGCTTGATATATACTGGTCAATAGAGTATGTCATGTCATAGTCTATTCTTTCTGACGCAAATCACGAACCTTGCTTTGTACACTTGTTCTTGTAGATCCATATGGAGGATACTACGTACTTCCCTTTATGTCTCGAAATCATATCTTATACATCATTCCCCATGATCAACTGTTATTCTTTGATCATAGCTTCTTTCATAGCATTCTTTTCTTCAGATTGAGTTATCTCTCATACCCATGGTGGTCTTCATCCTTTGAGGTGGATCTACCACTCTCTGAAGCTCTTTCTTTCGTCATGGTGTCTCTGACCCTAGGAGCTTCAGATTCATGTTTATTGAATTGTCATCACTTGTTCTCCGGAACAAGTCTCATCCTTCTTTTCTTGTAGGAGGTTGTACAGGAACTTTCCTACAATTCAAATGCACCAGTTGCATGGTTAGAACTATTTCATAAAACATATGCATAACGACAAATTCTTATGCATCATGCAACTGTTTAGCCAATGCAACATTCATCCATATCTCACAGAAACTTTCTAGATTCCTTCCATCTCTACCATGACATCATTGAGATTGTGCACTAATCCAATATGTCAGCAAAGAGGTTTGATAAGTAGCAATGGAGAGTTGTAAATCACCATGAGCTACTTACCCATCACATGCATATTAGTAGTATACAATCATTAATGCAAACAATCTATCATGCATAACACATCAACTGAATATAATCAAATGTAAAACAATATCATGAAGTGACAATTGAATAATTATATTTTATTTGTTTCGAGGGTAGACTCCATCTTGATCATTCTGCTTTATCATCTTCTTCATTTATGAAATCATCATTTCTTATCCAAATGATAAGATGAATAAGAGGTTCTTCAAGAATTGAGTTCTTCATATTCCTCATCGTTTGAGGGATCTTCTTTGAATGGTGAGAGCTTGATCTTCAATTGCTCCCATCTTCTTCTTCTCCTCTTATGAGTCAAGCTGAAAGTAATCACTTTCTTCTGGTATACAATCTTCGCATGAATAGATTCCACGATCCTGGGAGACCATTCAAGGTGGCTATCACCACTGTTGCATTCTTCACTTCTTCTTTTACTTCTTCAATTTGTTTCTTAGGGTCATATTCTGATGTATGTTATTTCCTTAAAATATCTTGGTCAAGGAATTAAACATATATTTCGGTGTCTTTAGGGAAGACACTTGTGGTACAAGTTGATCCGTGACTGAATCAACAATGATCTTCTTGGCCTTGACCAAGTTCTTCTGGTGTAAGGCTTTGAGCCTCATCTCCCTCTAGAACTGGAACCTCTCTACTCATGTAGGTGTCCAATTCAATTGTTTTTAGAGAGATCAAATACTTCCATGCTTGGAAGTTTTCAACTTCACCAAGATTATCATCAATCTGATGTGATATATCACTTTGAAATGAGAACCTCAAATGCAAATAGCAAAAGATTAGATCTTACCGATTTGAGGTGTCCATCCTGCTTCCGGAGCTAGCTGATCTAGGGTTTGTCAGAGAAACCCTAATTTTAAAAACTTGGAATCTTTCAGATATAATTGGATAGAAATATATATCTCTTCAAATGGAGCTGTCCAATGTACTCCTTTTCTGAAAATAGTGGAGGGAAGCTCCCGGAATAGGAAGCCCTAGTTTTCCAATTTCTTTTGCAGAAATGCCTGTCACTGTTTCTATGATATCTCTGAAATTAATGCTCTTATGTGTCTAAAATTTCACACTAAGCTAACCTCGAATGTCCCTGATCCCACACCATAGATTTCATCAGAATTGGTTTCACCAATTTGGATTTATGATCCTTTTCCCAAGATGACCTGTTACAGGACTGTTCAGAACAGTGAGGTTGTACGGTCTGCCACGTGTCACTGTTTGATCTTCTGGTTCTGAAATTCATACCACATAAATTATAGTCCGTGATATTTCAATAACATCTTCATGAATTCCATTTGGACCTCTATATCCTAATCTATTGCAATTCGCCCCGGGTGTCCTGTTTAGGGATGAATTCTGGAAGAGGCTGGAACCCTAAATTGGAGGGTTCATATCTCCTAGAATATAGTGAATATGAAGCTGAAGTTTGGATTCAGTGTACACTAGGATTTTATATTCATACTCTGAAATTTTCAGCACCTGAGCCTTCGTCAATCTCGAAATATAGCAAAATTACCAAAACTTAGCAGTTTTAGTATTTAGGGTTTTTCTAGCTCGGGGTCAAACTAGGGTTTGACTTTCCCAGAGTTTCACCCAACCAAAAATCTTGATCCAGGTCTCTAAACTTAGATTTTGATGAGGAGATAAATCCTATTCCATGATCACTCAAAAATTCCTCTTCAGCAAGAATCCCTAATTTCCTACACCGAAAACTGAAAATGCTCGAAATCGAATTCCACTTTGACAGAAAGATGCACCCTTCAATGGAGAGTCAGCCTAGCCTTCTTTTGCTGATCGATTGTAGAGAGAGAAAAAAAAAGTAAGAAGCCCTAGCTTCTGTAGCTACACGATGTCTTCTTTCAGGGTGGCTATGATACCATGTTAACGTTTCATATGCTTAGCTAAGACATCAGTATTTCATTTCATTTTCATAACAAAAGCATATAAACATGATCACTGAAAGAAACAGTATCACAAGAAAAACATAGATTTATCCTAGAAAAACCCTAAAGGGAAATACCCAGCAAAATCTTCCTCAATATAGATGCCCCAAAAAGATAAAAGATAAAACCAACAAGGAGATCAAATCTTGATCCTCCTCCTTCTCCAGCTACTTCTCTCTCTCCACTAATGCACTACACAAGTGAGAGTGTGTGTTCCAAATGAGGAGCGCCACACCTCTATTTATATTCATCCGTTCACTTTAATAATTAAATACGACATGTAGGCTCGAGTTACACATGTAGGCTCAAGTAACCACACTGGGGTGCTAATGACCCACCTTTACAATTAGAGGGGACTACCTCATGACTCTTATTAGTTCTTACGATTAGAAGCATCGGGGTACAAAGTAATACAACTGGTTCTCCCGGTAGGACCATCGGGGACGACAAAAAGATACATATAGAATATTCTTCGAAGTTACAATATTTCAACATGCACCTGTATAGTGTACTTGCTATACATATGAGAAACTTTGCATATTTGTGTATTAATGGTTTGGATTCATATGTATACTGGAGTCAAATAGATCCACAGCTCATCCAATCCTTGCCACCTGAAAGCTAAACACACAATCCTGCACAAAACCTTATGAGATCTGGATATATATATGAAAAAGAGACAAGAATTACATGCAAATAAACTTATTAAACATGTATAATCTAGATCTTCAAACATATATGCTATGAGATACAGAAAAACAAGTAATCTTACTTGCCCAATTACACTCCTATTGATTTAGCTGAATGATTCAAGCAAGACAAGGTTTAGATGCAGAAATTGAGAGAAAAAATGGCAAAATCAATAGCCGCAAGACAATGCTTATTCCACACACATGAGAGCATTACACCATTTATCCTCCAAAGATTATTTATTCCAACAATGAAAAGATTACAATAGTATTACAATAGCAAGCCTATTCTCTCCAACTCAAACTAGCTTCAAGAAGGGAAATGAAGCTTCAATTTATAGCCAGACTGGCCAAGAGGGGCGCATGCCTGACTGAAGGAGAGACTGCAACTGATGGAGAGTTAATCCAAGCCTAATATAATGATGAACTAATTCTAACTGGACTGGAACTACAAATCAGAGTGATAGCTCACTCAGTCAACTGACACATCCATAAAACCACTGCTAGATTGATCCACACGTGTGGAGGAGAGAGAAAGGAGGGCACAACCCTCAGACCTGCATGAACCAGTTAAGCTCCTCTTCAGCCCTGATCAATTCCTTCAGTCAAGGAATGATAACTCTCATTCAATTTGAATCCGATGAGAATGATTTCAATCAAATCGGAGAAAATTCCACTAATTTAGGATCTTGGATTTGCTTCATTATTTAATTAATTTTTAATTGAATTAATTAATATTTGATTGTTTTTGGATTTTCTTACATGAGTGATGGAAAAATCACTCAAAACTTAGGAAAAGTGGGTATATGGGTTACCGGGTGCTCCGAGTTAGAAAATGAGCACCCCCATGACCGAAACTGACTTTTAACCCCACTTTTATTACAAGACCATTTTTTTCCATTTAGACTATTAAAAAATAGCCTAAGTTTTGTGGAAAAAATAAAATAAAAAACAAAACCTAGGGGGACTTAGCACATGTTCATATGACTTGATCATAATTTCTAGCATGTTTATACATTGACACACATACTCTAATAACCTCAATAGGCCTAAATTTCAAGCGGACCACCCCAACTTTGGAGGTATTGAGTGAAAAACTCATAAATTATCAGTCATTTATTCAACAACCAATAATAACCAAGGGAAAAAAACACTTTGGGCTGATCAGATTGATAAATGAGTCCAGGAGACTGAGTCTTTTACAGACACTACCATGCTGGAACATTTTATTACAACTCCCCCAAGGGGGTATGAACATGTGGAAGATAAAAAAACACTTCCCAGAAGCAATTCTGAAGGTCTTCTGAAGTCCGAACAAATCATCTTTGTCCGGTTCACCAGACTCACTTGATAACACCGACTAAGTACAACTTAAGTGGTAGCATCTGGCTCCAACTGTGGGACGTGTGCTCGATCTAGTCATAGGGCAAGGAGAGGATACGAGAACACCAGAATATCTGGTAATTTATATACCCTGTAAAAACATCTCAACTTGAAAAGAAAACCTCAGTAGCACAAGCTTTATATAAAATCCAAATGAACCACTAAGCTGATTTATTTAAAAAAAATAAATGTAGCTAACTAATGAAAGAAATTTTTTGTTATAGCTATGTACAAAACAGAAATGCCGAAAGTAAATAATCTCTTTCAAGGATATTATTTTCCTACTCTAAGCATGATATAAAAAGGGTTAAGTGAAATCAGAAATCCAATGTAACCACCTAAGCATTTTATTAACATAAAAAAAATTGCCTTGTCTTTGGTTACCAGCCAAAGTAAGGATACTTTATTTAGAAAATGCAAACCTGCATGATGATCCGGAATGGGCGGGATGGATGGGAAATCATAGGAATGAATAAGGTCATTAAAGTTCTTCCGAAACTAGTATGTGCTCATGCATGTTGCTTCTGTCCATGACTGGATCAGACTAATATACCAATCGACAAGATGAGGCAGACTGACTACATCATCATACTGATCATCAGGGCTTATCAAATGATAACTCGTTGCATAAACCCCAAGCTGATCCATATCATAAGGAACCTCTATATGTGAAGAAGATGGCTGAGACTGATATTCCACTGATTGCATCACATCTGAATTTTCACAACACTTCTTCTCAATGTTTTCATTATTGTTACCTTTGTGTGGCTCTGCATGATATGACTCTAAATGATCATGTGAAAATTATGAATGCTCCTCTTCCATACTAATATTTTCCCAGGTATCCATGCTCCCCTCTATGGACGTATCATAGATTCAACTTCCACATATTTTTTAATAGACACTCCTCTTGCTGGACAAATCATGGATGGGATTCTCAATAAGATTTTCACAAGTTGGATTATCTATGAAATTCCAATACTCATCACTCCCATCTATGTTGGATATGAGAGAGTATTCCTTGCTGGTATCACATCCTAATATATAAATACCCTCCTCTAGTTCATAATAATCATCCTTCAAAGTTTTAGTTTCAAAGATATTACAAGAAGTTTAACTTTCCAAAATTTCATCCCTAAGTGATGAACATAGAGGAGTGCCATCATACACATCATAAATTTCTTCATAAGTGTCGATTTCTGTAATGGTTTCCTCGTGAGGGATTTCTGGAAAAATATTAGCATTGCAACAAACTTGAGAATACCTCAAATCTTCAATGTTTTCAGTTATGGTGACATGAGGAGAGTCTTCAACAATGCGTTCAATCATGGGTTCCTCGTGAAGCTCTTCAATAGGATCACCCCAAGTGTGCTCATCTATAATGGAAGTCATGGGCTCCTTTAGATCCTTTAGGTAGGTGAGGGCCCTTTCTACAATAGTTACCATATCTCTGTCACCATTATTCCACCTCTAAAAAAACATAGTGCATAAGTATTCAAGGGAGGTAATGCATTTATCAGGAAGACCACAAAACCATATCCAAGCCTTCTTTTCCAAATAATTATCAAAAAATCGCATCACATTATCCCTATGAAGTATGTTGAGTTTATTCACAAATGAAAAAAATAATATGATGTGACAGATAGGTGAATCACCATTTCCACAAAAAATTAGAGCCTGAACATATCCTTTATCCTGGAGATATGGTTCATGGTTAGGAAAACTTGGGATGCCCGAGAAATTGATGGGAGGATATGCATTGGAAATTTGAGCACCATAACCCTCGTCATCCATAATGGCTTATCAATAGCATATATAAACCATGTATTTTGTTTTGAACCAGAACTACCAAATAATGAGCATTTAAAGCTTTACTATGTTGTATGAGCTCATATACACACAACAAGTCTCAACAAAATTATGAGAAGGTAGGGTTTTATCCCTTCAATGGAGTTGGCATGTGAAAAATAAAAATGAGCATTTATAAATCTTTCACAAAAAATATTTTTTTCTTTTCTTTGTAAAAATAAAAAATGAAAAAATTTAGTGGAGTCACGAGATGAAAACTAAAGATCTACTTAAGCATTCATCAAACAAAGCAACAACAAAAAGGAAGAAAACAAAAGTCGTACTCCGGGAATAAAAGGATTTATCCCCGGCAACGGTGCCAAAATATGTTGCCGCCTTTCACACACCTCGGGGGGGGGGGGGGGGGGGGGGGGGGGGGGGGGGGTGGCGCGAGACGTGGAAGAAATCTTCAAGCCACTTAGTGTGTCCTTGGGGGAAAGTTTCGAGTCAAGGCAATCACCTTGTTCTTGAATCCTCTGTTTAGGCAAACTCCTAACGAAGCCAAGGGGGTAGACCGTACAAGTTACTAAGGTTGGTTACTTAGATGATGATGGTATTAAATGAGTAAGTTTTTAGGAGTTTTGATTTAACAATTGTAAACAACAGATAACATCATGAGACAATCACAAATAAGCACTATATGACACTCAATCACGTATAGATTGAAAGAAATAAACTATTGACCAGTGCCTTTAAATGGAGTAAAAAATAATTAAGAGTGCTTGCAAGTGCTGGAGTGAATGTTGTGCAATTGTATCTTGGTATGTTTTAAACTAATGTGAAAAGATGAGTGAATTAAATTATGTGGGGGGACTCCAGATATACCTGGGGGGTACTTGGAGTATGTCCAAAAGTAACAAATGCTATGGCTATCCACAAGGAATGTGTGGGCTGAATGGAGTCCCTGAGACTATGTTCGTAATACACCCGCTAGGATGTAACAGAGATCGACGCCTCGAGGTCACTGTCCAGTATTTCCCACTTCCTGTGGGTATTTTTCCACCATTTACGGTTTAATCAAGGCATTGCATTTTCACCTGCGGTGGTTAATTGGGGAAGTGAATCCTAATTATTCTATTCACTCGCGTTGCTTTTGATGTAGCTTGATTGATCAGACGAACCGCAGCCAAGTGCAGAGCATACACACCGGAGTCTTGTAAAATTTAGTAAATTTTAAGAGCGTGTTCTTGTTAAAAAAAAAGGGGCCTCCAAGAATCTCTTTTGGTCCAAGTGGACCTCAATCCGGAAATCAAGGAGGGGTTAATTTTATTGCTTGCTTGTGAAAGGTAACAAAGAAAATAGAAGAAAAAACACACACCATAGGTTTTCTAATTAATTCTACCACGATCCTCTTTCACCTTTCGGTTCAAACGGGGATTCATGGGGTAATTATTAGTATTACTTTGATTTCAAAATATGGAATAATGACAAATATGATCAAAGTATACAATCCTGCATGACAAGACTAAGCTAGAGAAAGAAACGGGAAAAAGTGCAAAAAACATGAAATGGACGCAGATCCCCCTTGGGGGGATGGGGAGTGGGATCAAAAGAGCCTACTCGAAGTGATTCTTTATTATTTAAGGTTAAAATATCATTAAAATAATTGAACTTTGATCCATGCTATCTGGGATCCAAAGGCTTACAACAAGCCTAAAAGGAAGCACAACAGTGGGGGAAGCCTCCGAGAAGCTCCGGTTCGCCCAAGAGTCGAAAAACAGGAAGAGTCTCCTTCTCTTTTTTGTTAAGCCTGCTAAAAACCACCAAGCTATTAAAATAGAATATTCCCCAAAACACTTTAAAAGTGCTTTGGGTCAGCATACTAATTACCGAAAAAAGACTAAGTTAAAAATTGTTAAAAAAAAAGAACAATTTAGTTTTGCAAAAGGGAACCAAGGAAAGCAAGATTTCCTTGGGATATTAGCTTGATATTTTGGCAGCCAATATGATGTGCACTTTATTGAATAATTTAAAACTTTAAAGAACAAAAAAATAAACTACCTTATGAGCAAGCTTTAGATCTAGGATTTCGCTACTTGCAAAATAGGAAATTTCTTCACCTAGATCTATGTTTAAAATGCAATATTCTTTATCAAATTTCAGATCTAAGAAACAAGACTCTTAGGAACTAGATATAACAATGTATAAGAAATTTTTAGAAGTATATCCGATCATAATAGGATGAACAAGTAACCGAAAGATGTATTTTAATAGAATGGAGGAAGAGAAAGGGAAAGGCCTATTGTTGGATAGATCTGCAATGAAAACATGTTAGTGGAATACAGAGGGGCAATATATTCACAAAAATGTCGGATGTATAGTGGATTCAAACTAGATCCACAACTCATCCAATCCTTACCACCTGAAATCTAAACACACAATCCTGCACAAAACCTTATGAGATCTGGATATATATATGAAAAAGAGAAAAGAATTACATGCAAATAAGCTTATTAAACATGTATAAGCTAGATATTCAAACATATATGCTATGATATACATAAAAACAAGTAATATTACTTACCCAACTACACTCCTATTGATTCAACTGAATCATTCATGCAAGACAAGGTTCAGATGCAGAAATTGAGAGAAAAACCGACAACATCAATAGTTGCAAGACAATGCTTATTCCACACACATGAGAGCATTACACCATTTATCCTCCAAAGATTATTTATTCTAACAATGAAAATATTACAACAGTATTAAAATAGCAAGCCTATTCTCTCCAACTCGAACTAGCTTTAAGAAGGGAAAGGAACTACAATCCGAGCTTGATCGGATGATGAACTAATTCTAACTGGACTGGAACTACAAATTGGACTGACATCTCACTCATTGAACTAACCCATCCATCAAACCACTACCAGATTGATCCACATGTGTGGAGGAGAGAGAAAGGAGGGCGCAACCCTCAGACCTGCATGAGCCAGTTAAGCTCCTATTCAACCCTGATCAATTACTTGAGTCAAGGAATGATAACTCTCGGTCAATCTAAAGCTGATGAGACTGATTTCAATCAAATTAGAGCAAATTACACTAATTTAGGATCTTGGATTTGCTCCATTATTTAATTAATTTTTAATTGAATTAATTAATATTTGATTCTTTTTAGATTTTCTTACCTGAGTCATGGAAAAATCACTCAAAACTTAGGAAAAGTGGGTATATGGGTTTACTGGGTGCTCTGAGTTAGAAAATGAGCACCCCCATGACCGAAACTGAGTTTTAACCCCACTTTTATTACAAGACCAATTTTTCCATTTAGACTATTAAAAAATAGCCTAAGTTTTGTGGAAAAATTAAAATTAAAAAATAAAATAAAAAACAAAACCTAGGGAAACATAGCACATGTTCATATGACTCGACCATAATGCCTAGCATGTTTATACACTGACACACAGACTCTAATAACCTCAATAGGCCTAAATGTCAAGCCGACCACCCCAACTTTGGAGGTATTGAGTGAAAAACTCATAAATTATCAGTCGTTTATACAACAACCAATAATAACCAAGGGAAAAAACACTTTGGGATGATCGGATTGATAAATGAGTCCAGAAGACCGAGTATTTTATAGACAATGCCATGCTAGAACATTTTATTACAACTCCCCCAAGGGGGTATGAACATGTGGTAGATAAAAAAAACACTTCCCAAAAGCAAGTGTGAAGGTCTTCTGAAGTCCGAACAAATCATCTTTGTCCGGTTCACCAGGCTCACTTGATAACACCGACTAAGTACAACTTAGGTGGTAGCATCTGGCTCCAACTGCGGGATGTGTGCTCGATCTAGTCATAGGGCAAGGAGAGGATACGAGAACACCAGAATCTCTGGTAATTTATATACCCTGTAAAAGCATCTCAACTTGAAAAGAAAACCTCAGTAGCACAAGCTTTATATAAAATCCAAATGAACCACTAAGTTGATTTATTTAAAAAAATAAATGTAGCTAACTAATGAAAGAAAAGTTTTGTTATATCTATGTACAAAACATAAATGCAAAAAGTAAATGATCTCTTTCAAGGAGCTTATTTTCCTACTCTAAGCATGATATAAAAAGGGTTAAGTGTAATCAGAAATCCAATGTAACCACCTAAGCATTTTATTAACATAAAAAAAAAATTTCCTTGACTTTGATTACCAGCAAAACTAAGGATACTTTATTTAGAAAATGCAAACCTGCGTGATGATCGAGAATGGCGGGAAGGATGGGAAATCATAGGAATGAATAAAGTCATTAAAGTTCTTCCCAAACTAGTATGTGCTCGTGCATGCTGCTTCTATCCATGACTGGATAGGACTGATATACCAATCGACGAGATGAGGCGGACTGATTACATCATCATACTGATCATCAGGGCTTATCAAATGATAGCTCATTGCATAAGCCCCAAGCTGCTCCATATCATAAGGAACCTCTATATGTGAAGAAGATGGTTGAGACTGATATTCCATTGACTGCATCACATCTGAATTTTCACAACACTGCTTCTCAATGTTTTCATTACTGTTACCTTTGTGCAGCTCTGCATGATATGAATCTAAATGATCATGTAAAAATTATGAATGCTTCTCTTCCATACTAATATTTTCCCAGGTATCCACGCTCCCCTCTTTGGACGTATTGTAGATTGGACTTCCAAATTTTTTTGAATAGACACTCCCCTTGCTGGACAAATCATGGATGGGATTCTCAATAAGATTTTCACAAGTTGGATTATCTATGAAATTCCAATATTCATCACTCCCATCTATGTCGGATATGAGAGAGTCTTCCTTGCTGGTATCACATCCTAAGATATAACTACCCTCCTCCAATTCATAATAATCATCCTTCAAAGTTTTGGTTTCAAAGATATTACAAGAAGTTAAACTTTCCAAAACTTCAGCCCTAAGTGATGAACATAGAGGAGTGCTATCATACACGTCATAAATTTCTTCACAAGTGTCGATCTCTTTAATGGTTTCCTCGTGAGGGATTTTTGGAAAAATATTAGCATTGCAACAAACTTGAGAATACCTCAAATCTTCAATGTTTTCAGTTATGGTGACATGAGGAGAGTCTTCAACAATGTGTTCAATCATGGGTTCCTCGTGAATCTCTTCAATAGGATCATCCCAAGTGTGCTCATCTATAATGGAATTCATGGGCTCCTTTAGATCGTTTAGGTAGGTGAGGGCCCTTTCTACAACAGTTACCATATCTCCCTCACCATTATGCCACCTCTCAAAAAACATAGTACATAAGTCTTCAAGGGAGGTAATGCATTTATCAAGAAGACCACAAAACCATATCCAAGCCTTCTTTTCCAAAGAATTATCAAAAATTTGCACCACATTATCCCTATGAAGTATGTTGAGTTCATTCACAAATGAAAAAAATAATATGATGTGACAGACAGTTGAATCACCATTTCCACAAAAAATTGGAGCCTAAACATATATTTTATCCTGGAGATATGGTTCATGGTTAGGAAAACTTGGGATGCTCGAGAAATCAATGGGAGGATATGCATTGGAAATTTGAGCACCATAGTCCCCATCATCCATAATGGGTTATCAGTAGCATATATCAACCATGTATTTTGTACTGAATCGGAGCTGTCAAATAATGAGAATTTAAAGATTTACTATGTCGTATGAGCTCATCTACACACAACAAGTCTCAACAAAATTGTGAGAAGGTAGGGTTTTCTCCCTTCAATGGAGTCGCCATGTGAAAAAGAAAAATAAGCATTTATATATCTTTCACAAAATTTATTTGTTTCTTTTCTTTGTAAAAATAAAAACTGAAAAAATTCAGTGGACTCACGAAATGAAAATTAAAGATCTACTCTAAGAATTCATCAAACAAAGAAAAAACAAATAGGAAGAAAACAAAAGTCCTACTCTGGGAATAAAAATATTTATCCCCAACAATGGTGCAAAAGATGTTTCCGCCTTTCACACACCTGGGGGGGGACGTGGCAAAAATATTCAAGCCACTTAGTGTGTCCTTGGGGGAAAGTCTCGAGTCAAGGTAGTCACCTTGTTCTTGACTACTCCGATTAGGCAAACTCCTAACGAAGCCAAGGGGGGTAGACCCTACAAGTTACTAAGGATGGTTACTTAGATGATGATGGTATTAACTGAGTAAGTTTTTTAGGAGTTTTGATTTAACAATTGTAAACAACAGATAACATGATGAGACAATCACAAATAAGCACGATATGACACCCAATCACGTATAGATTGAAAGAAATAAACAGTTGACCAGTGCCTTTAAATAGAGTCAAAAATAATTAAGAGTGCTTGCAAGTGTTGGAGTGAATGTTGTGCAATTGTATCTTGGTACGTTTTAAATGAATGTGAAAAGATGAGTGAATTAAATTAGGCGGGGGAACTCCAGATATACCCGGGGGGTACTTTTGAGTATGTCCAAAAGTAACAACCGCTACAGCTACCCGCAAGGAATGTGTGGGTTGAATGGATTCTCTAAGACTATGTTCGTAATACACCCGCTAGGATGTAACAGAGATCGGCACTTCGAGGTCACTTTCTAGTAGTTCCAACTTCCTTTGGGTATTTTGCCACCATTTACGATTTAATCGAGGCGTTGGATTTTCTCCTGCAGTGGTTAATTGGGGAAAGTGAATCCTAATTATTCTAATCACTCGCATTGCTTTTTATGCAGCTTGACTAATCGGACGAACTGCAGCCAAGTGCAGAGCATACACACCGGAGTCTTGTAAAATTTAGTAAATTTTAGGAGCGTGTTCTTGTTAAAAAAAAGACCCTCCAAGAATCTCTTTCGGTCCAAGTGGACCTCAATCAGGAAATCAAGGAGGGGATAATTTTACTGCTTGCTTGTGAAAGGTAACAAAGAAAATAGAAGCAAAAACACACACCACAGGTTTTCTAATTAATTCTACCACGATCCTCTTTCACCTTTCGGTTCAATCAAGGATTCGTGGGGTAAGTATTAGTATTACTTTGATTTCAAAATATGGAATAATGACAAATATGATAAAATTATACAATCTTGCATGACAAGACTAAGCTAGAGCAAGAAACGGGGAAAGTGTAAAAAAGTGAAACGCACGCGGATCCCCCTTGGGGGGATGGGGAGTGGGCTCGAAAGATCCTACTCGAAGTGATTCTTTATTATTAAAGGTTACAATATCAGCAAACTAATTTCACTTTTTTCCTTGTTATCTTGGATCCAAAGGCTTACAACAAATCTACAACAAGCCTAAAAGGAAGCATAGCGGTGGGGGAAGCCTCCGAGAAGCTCTAGTTCGCCCAAGAGTCGAAAAATGGGTAGAGTCTCCTTCTATTTTTTGTTAAACCTGCTAAAAACCAACAAGCTATTAAAATAAAATATGACCAAAAACACTTTAAAAGTGCTTTGGGTCAGCACACTAATTACCGAAAAAAGACTAAGTTAAAAATGGTTAATAAAAGAGAACAATTTAGTTTTGCAAAAGGGAACCAAGGAAAGAAATATTTACTTGGGATTTTAGCTTGATTTTTGGGCAGCCAATATGATGTGAACTTTCTTGCAGGATTTAAAACTTTAAAGAACGAAAAAAGAAACTACCTTATGAGTAAGCTTTAGATCTAGGATTTCGCTACTTGCAAAATAGGAAATTTCTTCACCTAGATCTATCTTTAAAATGTGATATTCTTTATGAAATTTCAAATCTAAGAAACAAGACTCTTAGGAACTAGATCTAACAATGTATAAGCAATTTTTAGAAGTAGACCTGATCATAAGAAGACGAACAAGTAACCGGAAGATTGATTTTAATAGAATGGAGGAAAAGAAAGGGAAAGGCATGTTGTTGGATAGATATACAATGGAAAATTGTTAGCGGAATACAGAGGGGCAATGCCTTCACAAAAATGTCGGATGTACAGTGGATTCAAACTATATCCATAGCTCATCCAATCCTTGCCACCTGAAATCTAAACACACAATCCTGCACAAAACCTTATGAGATCTGGATATATATATGAAAAAGAGACAAGAATTACATGCAAATAAGCTTATTAAACATGTATAAGCTAGATCTTCAAACATATATGCTATGAGATACAGAAAAACAAGTAATATTACTTGCCCAACTATACTCCTATTGATTCAGCTAAATCATTCAAGCAAGACAAGCTTCAGATGCATAAATTGAGAGAAAACCCGGCAACATCAATAGCCGCAAGACAATGCTTATTCCAAACACATGAGAGCATTACACCATTTAGCCTCCAAAGATTCTTTATTCCAACAATGAAAATATTACAACAATATTACAATAGAAATCATATTCTCTCCAACTCGAACTAGCTTCAAGAAGGGAAAGGCAGCGTCAATTTATAGCCAAACTGGACAAGAGGGGCACATGCCTGACTGAAGGAGAGACTGGAGCTGATGGAGAGTTAATATGAGCCTGATCTAATGATGAACTAAGTGTAACTGGACTAGAATTGCAAATAAGAGTGACAGCTCACTCAGTGAACTGACCCATCCATCAAACCACTACCAGATTGATCCACACGTGTGGAGGAGAGAGAAAGGAGAGCGCAATCCTCAGACCTACATGAGCCAATTAAGCTCCTCTTTAGCCCTTATCAATGCCTTTAGTTAAGCAATGATAACTCCCAGTCAATCTGAAGCCGATGAGACTGATTTCAATCAAATCGGAGCAAATGCCACTGATTTAGGATCTTGGATTTGCTCCATTATTTAATTAATTTTTAATTGAATTAATTAATATTTGATTCTTTTTGGATTTTCTTACCTGAGTGATGGAAAAATCACTCAAAACATAGGAAAATTGGGTTTATGGGTTTACCGGGTGCTTCGAGTTAGAAAATGAGCACCCCCATGACCGAAACTAACTTTTTACCCCACTTTTATTACAAGACCAAATTTTCCAATTAGACTATAAAAAAATAGCCTAAGTTTTGTGGAAAAATTAAAATTAAAAACAAAAAACTAGGGGGACTTATCACATGTTCATATGACTCAACCATAATACCTAGTATGTTTATACATTCACACATGGACTCTAATAACCTCAATAGGCCTAAATGTCAAGCCGACCACCCCAACTTTGGAGGTGTTGAGAGAAAAACTCATAAATTATCAGTCGTTTATTCAACAACCAATAATAACCAAGGGAAAAATCACTCTGGGCTAATCGGATTGACAAATGAGTCCAGGAGACCGAGTATTTAACAGACACTACCATGCTAGAACATTTTATTACAACTCCCCCAAGGGGGTATGAACATGTGGTAGATAAAAAAAACACTTCCCAGAAGCAAGTCTGAAGGTCTTCTGAAGTCTGAACAAATCATCTTTGTCTGGTTCACCAGGCTCAAAAATAACATCGACTAAGTACAAATTAGGTGGTAACAATATGCAAAGTGTGTTGCTTTATATGTGTGTTTACACTTCAATGTTTCAAGTTTTCATGGCTTCATGACTTCATTGCACATTTGCTTCCAAGCATCATCATGGATTTTCTCATTTGCTTTATGAGTATGCATTTAAAAACCCTCAAACTGTGTTCTCTATCTGTCCAAAAACCTATCTTCAACGTTTTGTGAGCATTTTGACTGATTGGAAAGCATTTAAATATGTTTGCGGGAAATTTTAAGTGAGCCTGCGTGTATTTTAACTTACCTGAAGGGAATTTCCTAAGGCTTGTGAGCATTTTTTACTTTCTTGGCGAGCAATTCCAAAGGCCTACAGGCCTGCATGCATTTTTGTTGTGCAAGCATGTTTGTCACCAATCCTGTGTCGGCATATGCGGGCATTTTCATTTTCCAGCTACAGGAATTTTCCTTTACCAGTTACAAGAATTTTCTTTTTCCAGCTGCAGGCATTTTCCTGTACCAGTTGCAGGCATTTTCTTTACCAATGTGGGAATTTTACTTCTTCATGCATGCTAAGATATTTCCAGATTTCATCTTTTATCGTATTTTCTTCATATTTTAATCCAATATAAATATTGGAAATGTTGTATTTTGGGACATGATGTGACATGCCATAGCTTCGTTCTCTATTTGAAATAGAAGCATACTTGGAATCTACAGATATAAGATCAATTTCATATAGAAATCAAAGTAATTCCAAATCTTCTAACAGCTGAAATTAATTGCACTACTTTACTGCTTCAAGGCTTCCATAGACAGAGATAGAGTTTTGAGAATACAATGTCATCATGGAAATCTGTTAAAAGTCAAGAAATACTCCTTTAAGCCGATATCCAAGTTCTTCATTATCCACAGAGGTCACCATGCATGAATAAATACACTGTTGTAGATGCACACTTCATGTTCATTTTTCGACTGGTTTAGAGAACTCCTTTTTACTTCTAAGGTCATATGATCACTTCAAAAATTACCTTCACTAGGTCTGAAAATGACCATTTTTCTGCCACAACTATTGTTCAAGTAGTACTGTAAAAGATATTCAAAAACTATTGCAGATCAAATCACCTTCACATTTGTTATATTTCCTTTATCATGTAGGTACCTTGGTTTTTGTCCATCCTCATGCCATAGTAGGGATATGTTTGGGTTTCCATATTCCTTTCATGTGACCTATTCTCTCAACTGAAAATCAAAACTTCAAACTTCATCAAATAATGTTAAGATTGTTGCCCCAATTTCCTTGTGTTCTATTGCTTAGAAACATTCATTTTGAGTTGTAAAAAGAATCACTCAAAACCCAAGTCATAGAGATGCTACAGGACTATCATAAATACTCTTCAATTCATTTCTCCTATCCAACTCAATGGTGTGAATCTTATCTAGCTCATACAAAGGTCCAGTACATATATGGAAGTGCATTTTTTCCCTGCCTATTGTCGTCAAGTATTTGAAAACTGCCATATCAAATTTTAAAATGCTCTAACTCTTCAATCATCCCTTCCTACTAAAAGGAAAGTGGAAGTAGTATACAAAATGGACAATCCTCAAACTACAATCAGAAGCACTAGTTAAGTGATTGATAAGTTACACCAAGGTCACTGTGAATGATGTTTAAAAAAAAATACTGTAGCATTTTATTACTGGAAATCATATTCAAGGATTAGAAAATATCAATTCATGGAATCATTTCACACTTTTATCATCCTCAAGACATGCTTCAGCCTTCCAATTTGTTTTACAAAACTATCTTCAACTCATAAAATCATTTTATTTTATGGACCAACATCTCCATTACACATAGGTACCATAGTACATAAGGTTCCCCTCAAAAGTGTGTCACTGCATGTTGTTCGCACATGTTGTTGCTCATCAAACTCTATCTTAGGCTATATTTTGAATTTGTAGTAGTAGGAATCTGAGTAGAAAAGGTGGAGAGTTATCTCTAACATATTCAGCATGTAAAGTCATCTATGTTTTGTCTTCAATATTAAGATTTCCATTTATTTTAGACATGACAATACCCAGCTAATTTATCTGTATTTTTGTCTTCTAAACTCATATTTATCTTGATGGATTTATGTCTAATTTTCAAGTTAATCATAGATGGGTTTAGTTTACTAGGTTTAAATTTTCTAGCCTATAGAATTCATGTCATAATATCTCAGCCCAAAAATAGCCTTGAAATGGCATTCTTAAGTAGCCCAAAACCATCAAGAAACAACCCTTTTTCAATTCTAGGTGCATAAGAAGCAATTAAGTGTTAATTATTGTTGCTAGGAAAAATGCACCTCTTGCGAACAAGAGTTGTTCCTCTAATCTGAATGGTTCAGATCTAGAATAAATGAGTAACACGGAATGTTAGACTCTCCCTAGATTTATTTGAACACTTGAATGGACTGCCATGCTTCTTCTATTAATGGATGTCTTCACTTTCCTTGAAGCGTTTTCCTTTGTTTACCTGCAAAAATAGAAGACAACAATAGAAAGTGATAGCATACAAGATATAAAAACTGGATCTATGCTTATGACCAAGGAGTCAAGCAATACATACACATGATACAACATATATGGGAAAGAGAAAACATTCTTTATTAACAATAATTGGAAATACTACAACCTTTATTCCTTTGTGTTGAGAGTTCCTTCCAATGGATCCTTTCCTCTAACTTCACCTTGTCTCCAAAGACTCAAGAATGATTTGGGTATAGTTTGGGTATGCAACACAAGTCTTCCTCATTTTTCCCGTGGGGGATGAGCCAGTATTTAAAGGCATGGGAGGATAGGTATGGTTGAGGATCTCATGGGTGAGGTGGAGGGAAGATCCAAAAATGAAGGATCTCGAGCTCAATCTGGTCCTAAACCATAGGGATGAGGCTCCACGAAGGCAAGCTTCGAGAAGCCTCTCGAAGCTTCTCTTTTTGCCTTGAAAACTTGAGCACCTCTCCTTTAATGAAGAAAATTGGTGGAATTAAGGGGGTAACACTTCTTTCAGTAAGGATAAAGGTGGTGGAACTGTAATGTCCCATTTTTGAAATTTTATTAAATGACCAATTTTCACTTTTTCCCCAATTTCGAACCTTGACTAGTTTTGATGTCTACACCTCCAAATTGACCCAAATGATTCCAAATTTTATTAGAAGGTACACGAATGATAAAAGAAATTAAATATGATTTTCAAGGATGTTTTATTACCCCCCAATTACTTCTACAAACTTTTTTAATGTTTTGTTCAAATTAGGAGTCTTTACTAGCAAATTGGGTCTCCAATTCCCCCTTGGTAATTGTCGGAATTGGCTTCTCAAATGATCCCAAAGTCACTCGAATTTATGAACATAGGTATGGGATGAGTGGGGGGAATTTTTAATATCTCATATTCATCATGGTTCATTTTATACATACTGTTATGACTCTCTCCCAAACAGCTCCCAAATGACAATTTTGACCCTTGGGGAAAAGACACCAAATCTTCTCCCAATGCAATTAAAATGAGTAAAATGGATTCTGATGATTAAGTAATGAACATGAAAATTTTAATTCAAATTAATTATAGTATATTAATCATAAATTTATCATATATACATTCTCCCATTCGAAATAATTAGCATTATCAGCATACATCAATGTAGTGGGAAAATGGTCATTATTTGCTTAGTAATAATCACTTTTCCATATAACTATTTTATATTTCTACCTATGAATTTATGAGAATGAATAACATATAATATTTATATTATTACAACCATTAATGGACAATTAAAATATTCTCCCAATTAGAAATCATTAGCATTACAATGGTGCACAACAAGATAGTGGGGAAATGACACTATTTCTTCATTATTTAACATTTTTACATGAAATATTTTGGCATTTTGACCTGAGAGTCTTCTGAAATTTAAATACATAGAATTTAAATCATAACATAAAATAATTTATCATTATAAGCTTCCCCAAAGAGATCAATATCTCACCCAAAGCGCAATCCCTCAATGAGCAAGAATATGCCATAAAATTGGAAATGGTTGAGAGAAAGTGATGCAATAGAAGAATCCACAATATTCCCTATAGTTTAAACCTGCAAATAATACTCCATTAAATCTCCATGAAATACCTTAGTATCCTCTCCAAAAACCAACTTGGATGGGAAGCTTTCACCCTCGAAATTGGCTAAGGCAAGAAAACTAGTCATCCACTAGCTCTCACAATTCACAAATGACAATTTCTGAAATGATAAAAAGACATTCTCTTGGTTTCTTCCTGTATTTTATAAAAATACTTAGCCTTATAAGGATCCCAATCCATCCACAAACTCAATCCAATTCTAATTTGGGTGTGGGATCAATATTTTCCATGTGTCGCCCCTTTCCTAGCCTTCCATCTTCCCCCAATTTGAGTAGGAACCCATTGGGATTCTCCAACTCACATGAGTGTTGATGTAATTGTAACTTCGGAATGTATTCACTTGTATTTATTATGTATTGTACCCCAATTTTTATTTGGGGAAGTTTTTGTAATGTAATTGAGTCATGTCATGCCCCGATGTTTCGATCAGGAGTTTCTATAATGTAAACAAGTCATGTCAAGTCAAGGTGGGTAACCCTCGTATTGTTCAAGGGTTAAAGTCCCTGCAGTTCCAGGGCCCTAGGGTTGTTAGAATCACCTAGTGAAGTTGGCCCTAGTGAGTCATTGTCAAGTCAGGAATTAGTATAAATAGAGAGTGAGTCTCTCTATTTATCACACACTCACTCACACTCAGTTGTAGCGCATAGCTGAGGGAGAAGAAGTTATTGGGGCTAGAAAGAAAGAGGCTACTGTTGTCAGGAGATCATCTTACTATTTTTGGGCTTTACTTTTGGTGCTGATTCTATATCTGAGGAAGTTATGGGGTTTTCTCCATTTATGGTTTCCCTGAGGAAAAACACTATGTTCATTGTCTCTTGTGTTTGATTGTTGTGCTTGTTATTCTCTCAGTTAAAAGATCCTAATATAATGCTAGCTTAATGTTAAAAATATAACATGGTATCAGAGCTAACCTGAGAAGAAGACACTGTGCAGCTGCAAGAACTAGGGCTTCCTACTTTTTGGATATCTCTCCACATATTTTCAGCAAAATAAGGTTGGGCTGACTCTCCTCCCTAGGGCGCATCTTTCTGTCGAAGCAGAATCTGATTCTGAGCTTTTTCAGTTTTGGACTCGACACTACTGCCGAAAATTAGGGCTTTCCACAGAAGTGGAATTTTTGAGTGAGCCCAAGCCTAGATTTATCTCCTCCCCAAAATCGAAGTTTAGAGATCAATATCAAAGCATTTGGTTGGACAAAACTCTGGGAAAGTCAAACCCTAATCTGCTCCTGAACCAGCAGTGCAAAAATTCAGCTCCAAATCCAGATCCGACATCTTGACCTGGTAAGATCTAAATCTTTTGTATTTCCATTTGAGGTTCTCAGTTAATATGTCTCATCATACCAAGCTTGATGAAAATCTTGAGGAAGCTGATAACTTCTGAGCCTGGAAGTATAGGATCTCATTGGTCCTGGAAGAAAATGAGTTGGACTCCTACATCAATGAGGAGGTTCTAGCTCCAGAGGAAGATGAGGCTAAGGCCTTACATAAGAAGAAGTTGGTTATGGAAAAGAGGATTATTGCTGATACAATCAAGGATCACCTCATACCATAGGTGTCCTCCCTCAAGACACCTAAAGCTATGTTTGATGCCCTAACCAAACTGTTTGAAGGGAAGAACATAAACCGGAAGATGACTCTAAGGAACCAGTTGAAGAATGTAAAGATCTAGAATGAGGAGACCATCTAGTCATACTTCACAAGGGTCTCCCAGATCAAAGAACAACTTGAACCAGTAGATGAACAATTGGAGAATGCAAAAATTGTGATGACAACCCTGAATGGTCTCCCTAGGTCATGGGATTCTTTCATCCAAAGAATCTGTGCTAGGAAGAAGCTAATCATGTTTAGTAGACTGTGGGAAGAATGTTCACAAGAAGAAGCTTGAATAGCAGCTCGAGAAGAAAAGATGGGAAGTGAAGATCAAGCTCTCTCAATACACTCCAAGAAAGGCAGAAGGGAAAATCATCATCACCAAGGTAAGCATTCTCATCAAAAAAATAATTTTGTAAGAAGGGATCCATCCAAACTCAGATGTTATACATGTGATGAAAGAGGACACTTTGCTAGAAGTTGTCCCATGAATAAGAGTGGATATAAGAAGAATAAGAACTCCAAAATAAGACATCATGCTCACACTATTGAGGATGATGATCCTCCCAGGAAGAAATTAAAAAAAGAAAGTGAAGACTCTTCAAGTGATGAAGAATATGTTCTGATCTCCACTCTCACGGGAGCTATCCCACATGGAAGCAAAGATTGGCTTATTGACAGTGGGGCTTCCAAACACATGACAGGATTCAAGGAATATTTTGAGAAATAATCCGAACATAATTCACCCCATAAGGTGAAACTTGGGGATGACTACCAATATCCCATAAAAGGTAGTGGTGAATTCTCCTACAAGCTAGACTCTAGAAAGTCTATGAAAATGAAGGATGTCTTGTTTGTACCAGGACTAAAGAAGAATCTTCTCTCCATATCAGCACTAGATGCAAAAGGAATGAGGGTTGCATTTGTAGATGGCCAAGTCCTCATGTAGCCAAGAGGAAAGACTATTGATGATGCAATAGTAATTGGAGAACAAGAAAGAGGATTATACAAATTGAAGGGCCATCCAGAACAAGCTTTGGTCCATGACACAGTAGAGCCAAATGAACTTTGGCATAGAAGGATTGCACATGTGCACTACAGAGCACTACAAATTGCAAGCAAAGTTGTTGAACGTCTTCCAGAAATTCAGGCAAAACATGAAGGAGTTTGCAAAGGATGTGTGAAAGGAAAGAACACAAAGAAGACATTTCCAAGTAGCGAAAGCAAAGCAAAAGGAATCTTGGAAATCATTCACTCCGATGAATGCGGTCCAATGTCATCCAGTTCTTTAAGTGGGTATGTATACTATGTTTCTTTTATTGATGATTATTCTAGGAAGACATGGATATACTTTATGAAGAACAAAGATGAAGTCTTCAGCAAGTTCAAGGAATTCAAAGCCTTGATCGAGAACCACACTGAAAAGAAGATCAATATCTTTCGATCAGATAATGGCAGAGAATTCACATCAAATGGATTCAAAGAGTTATGCAAATATTTAGGGATTAAGAGGGAGTTATCCACTCCATATAATCCACAATAGAATGGGGTTGCAAAAAGGAAGAATAGAACTATCATGGAAGCTCCAAGAGCAATGCTTCATGATCAATATCTTCCCAAGCATCTATGGGCAGAAGCTGCCAGAACAATGGTGTATGTACAGAACCGTACTCCACACAGAGTACTCGAGAACAAGACACCTGAAGAAGTCTTTTCCAGCAAGAAGCAAGAATTCAGCCATCTTAGAATATTCAACTGTCCAGTATACATACACATTCCAAAAGAAAATAGGACAAAGTTAGATCCTTCAGGAAAGAAGGGTATATTTGTAGGATACTCTGGAAGATCGAAGGCTTACAGAATATACTTCCTAGGATTCAAGAAGATTGACATCAGCAGGGATGTAACATTTGATGATGACTCAACTTACAACAAATCCAAAAAGAGACCTGTTGAAGATCCTGAAGAATCAGAAGCACCCATAATTCATGACTGAACCATGAACGAAGAAACTCAAGAAGAGGATTGAGAATTTGAAGAACCTCAAGAACCTGTAGATCCACCTCAGGATAATAATCCTCATAAGATGAAACCTGCTTGGATACGAGAAGCTATCCAAGGTGCGGAAAGATATGGGGCTCCAGAAAAGACTCACAGAGAAAGAAAGAGGACCAGGTCCTGCTCTGGATATGTAGCTTTATTGTGTGACTTTATCAATAAAGAACCTTCCAACTATAAAGAAGCATCAGAAAGAAAAGAATGGAAGGATTCTATGATCGAAGAGTATCAATTGATCATGAATAATGATGTTTGGAATGTTGTCCCAAGACCAGAAGGGAAGTTGGTTGTAACTTCCAAATGGATCTACAAGATCAAGCATGCTGCAGATGGCAGCATAGAGAAATATAAAGCAAGATTCGTGGCTCGTGACTTCTCATAAAAAGAAGGAATAGATCATGAAGAAACCTTTGCACCTATATCCAAATACACTTCCATCATATCAGTACTTGCTCTGGCTGCAGTGATGAAATGGAAGATACACCAAATGGATGTCAAGACTGTTTTCTTGATTGGTGTAGTGGGAGAGGAAGTGTATGTAGAGCAGCCACTCAGCTTTGAGACACATGACAGGGAGTCTCATTTGTGTAGATTGAAGAAATCCCTGTATGGTTTGAAACAGGCACCCAGGACATGGTACGGCACAATTGATGGCTTTCTATCCAGGTTTGGGCTTTACCAAAAGTAAAGTAGATTCCAACCTTTACTACAAGGTTGAAGATGGCAACCCAGTGATGCTCTTACTATATGTAGATGATCTATCTATAACAGGTATGGATGGATTGATTGCTGATACAAAGAGGAATATTGTTGTTGAGTTCGAAATGAAGGACTTGGGTATGATGCACTATTTTCTAGGCATGGAGGTGTGGCAAAATGTGGATGGAATCTCCCTCAGGCAAGGGAAGTATGTAGTAGAGATTCTGAAGAGGTTCGGGATGATGGACTTCAAATCCATGACCACACCTATGGCATCCAACCTGAAGCTGTTAAGTGATGCTTCATCAAAATCAATTGATGCTATGATGTATCGTCAGATGATTAGGTCCTTGATGTACCTGAAAAACATGACACTGGATATTTTCTTTGATGTGAACATCTTGAGCCAGTTCCTGACAGATCCAAGACATGTCACTTGATTGATGCAAAGAATATTCTGAGATACCTGAGGGGTACAGTTGATTATGGGCTCAAGTATGAGGTGAATCAAAAGATTAACCTGGAGGGTTATGTTGATTCAGATTGGGTAGGTAGTGCCATCGATAGGAAGAGCACTTCAGGGTGTTGCTTCAGTATGGGATCAGATGTGATTTCTTGGTTTAACAGGAAGCAATCCTGTGTGGCACTGAGTAAAGCTAAAGCAGAGTATGTCACAGCTTGTTCAACTAGTTGTGAGGTAGTATGGCTGAGGAAGCTACTATCTAATTTATTTGATCTCCAGTTGGATGCTACTTGTATATATTGTGACAACCAGAGTTATGTGAAGTTGTCAAAGAACCCAGTGTTCCATGACAAGTCAAAGCATATCGATATCAAGTATCACTATATCAAGGATATCGTGCAGAGGGGAGCAGTGAAGCTCTAGTATGTTGCGACAGACGAATAGATAGATGATGTGTTGACAAAGCCATTGGCTAGAGTGAATTTTGAGTACTTCAGGGAGAAGCTTGGTGTTCTCTAGATCGAGTTTCCCTCCAAAGGGAAGTGATGAGTCTGTGAGCCATTCTAACATGGTGAGAGGATTGGTTCCTTCCATGGTCATATGCAAGGGCTGAGCCATTCTGTCATGATGACAGGATTGGTTCCTCGCATGTCAGATATGAGTATTGATCCATTCTGATGTGACTGTAGGATTGGTTCCTACATGATCATATATAAGCGTTAAATTCCATTCTTGGAATGGAGGCACCTGGTCAGTTACCAGGAAAGCTCAGTTTGGGACTGAGGGCCATTCTGATGTGGCTGTAGGATTGGTTCCTACATGATCATATGTGAGTGCAGAGCCATTCTGGGATGATTGTAGGATTGGTTCCTACAATGATCAGATGTAAGTGCAGATCCCTTTCAGCATGGATGATTGGTTCCTCACATGGTCGAATGTAAGTACTAAGCCTTTCTGACATTGGTTGTCAGATGTGAGTGCTGAGCCTTTCTAACATTGGTTGTTAGATGTAAGAGCAGATCCCTTTCGTCATGGAGGATTGGTTCCTCACATGGTCGAATGTAAGTGTTGAGCCTTTCTGGGTTGTCAGATGTGAGTGTTGGGCCTTTCTGACAGGGTTGTGGGATGTGTTCCCACATGGTCAGATGTGAGTGTTGGGCCTTTCTGACAAGGTTGTGGGATGTGTTCCCACATGGTCATATGTGAGTGTTGGGCGTGCCTTTCTGATATGATTATAGGATTGGTTCCTACATGATCAGATATAAGTGCTGGGTGGGCCATTCTGACTTAGGGTCAGATATAAGTGCTAGAAAAGACCTACATGGAGGCTAGGCCTACAACCAACATGAAAAAGGGTTGGATCTGTAGAACTTCCTATGACGATAAGAATCAAGAGATAGCACCTATGATGATGATCCAATAGAGATGTTCTAGAACTAGAGATGATCTAGATCGAGTGATGATCCAGATTCAGTGATGATGATCCAGATCCAGATGAAGATGACTTGAAGATGAAGAGGACTCGATGATGATCTAGATGATACAGAGAAGAAGAATTGTGATGATAAATTGTGTCGAGAGAATACCTTCTTAGTTAAGAGGGAGTGTTGATGTAATTGTAACTTCGGAATGTATTCACTTGTATTTCTTATGTATTGTACCCTGATGTTTATTCTGGGAAGTGTTTGTAATGTAATTGAGTCATGTCATGCCCTGATGTTCTGATCAGGAGTTTTTATAATGTAAACAAGTCATGTCAAGTCAAGGTGGGTAACCCTCCTATTGTTCAAGGGTTAAAGTCCCCGCAGTTCCGGGGCCCTAGGGTTGTTAGACTCACCTAGTGAATTTGGACCTAGTGAGTCATTATGAAGTCTGGAATTAGTATAAATAGAGAGTGAGTCTCTCTATTTATCACACACACACTCACACTCACTCACACTGCTGTCGAAAGATCATCTTAATGTTTTGGGGTTTTACTTTTGGTGCTAATTCTATCTCTAAGGAAGTTGCAGGGTTTTCTCCATTTCTGGTTTCCCCAAGGAAAAACATTGTTTTCACTGTCTCTTGTGTTTTATTGATGTGCTTGTTATTCTCTTAGTTAAAAGATCCTAATATAATGCTAGCTTAATGTTAAAAATATAACAATGAGAGCTCCCTTGGATGCTCTATTTCGACCTGAAATTTTAGATATGTCATATGTCAGCCTTCAAATATGATTTGTTTCATAGGTGGCATAGCATCTTCATCACTGTTGTCATAGAGCTAGGGAATTTAGTCCAAGTGTCTCACTAGCTCCAAATTGACTCTTCCTTTCCCATGTAAGTTACATTTTTTCTCAAACTCGACCTATGATGCATATGGAAAAATGTATTAACCTTATAACTGATCCAAGAACCTTTAGGCTTCCCATGGATTCGAAATTGCAAGAGGAGGTTTCCATTTGGTACCAAATTTCTAGCTTGTGTGGGTCCCACATTCTCCATCTGTCTTCATGA
The DNA here is from genome assembly GCA_001517045.1 of Pseudotsuga menziesii. Lineage (NCBI taxonomy): Eukaryota > Viridiplantae > Streptophyta > Pinopsida > Pinales > Pinaceae > Pseudotsuga > Pseudotsuga menziesii. Next base: position 71,110 of record LPNX010734951.1, read on the forward strand.
TCAATTGCCACTTTGATTTTCCCTTGCATTTATTTATTTATCTCCTTTATTAAATATTTATTCCATTCTAATTTTTAAACATCATTTATTGTCCCCCTTATTCCAAATCCCAAATATTCCACCCCCAACCTAGGAAACTAGCAATTTTCCTCCTTGGGAATTATTTGACCCTTCACATCAATTTGGCAAACTCTCATGAATATGGAAAATGTGATTATGCCATTGTGACCCAATGAAAAATTTGGGACGGGACGAATCCTCCCTTCCCAATATTTCTTGTCCTCAAGCAATTTCAAACATGGGTGTTGAAGAACCTGCTTTCTGTATGATTCTTTGAAGTTGCCATTGAGTTTCCCAAATTTGAGTCTTTGAGATTCCATGAAGATTTTTGAGAGGAATCACCATGCTTGTTGTTGCACTACTCTTATTAAAATCACTTTATTAAGTTGGGAATCCATCCACCATACTGCTTGTTTCCCAAAAATATTGAAATCAATGGGACTAAAAACTATCCCAGGATCCCATTGCTTGTATTGCACTCCAAAAATTAATAGTTCTCTCCAACCCATACCATTAGGAAAGAGAATTTTAGGATCTCATTTTCTTTTATACATTCTTCCAAACATCATGAGTACATAATATATATCATCAAAGTACATAACAACATAATAAAAATGTACATCAAGGAGGTGCCTCATCAAAAAATCATGAAAGTGCTTCTACCTCCAAGTAAGTAGACCACCATTTTCCAAGTGCATACAAGCTTCAAGTGACCCATCAAATATGCTCCAATGACATAGGTGAGGATCCCATGTCCTATAATTATACTCCAAAAGGATGTGATATGCATCAAAATATGCAACCATGTATTATTTGATACCAATGCTTGAGTGTCATGGAGTATGATAAGGGCCTCTTGGTTCTACTTTTCATTCATCTTTAAGGAACCTTCAAGAAAATGAGGATCTTGCAAATGAACCTCCTCATCTTCTTCCTTCTTGCATGGACCAACTTCATGAAGCTCAAGTGGTGATGGGGAAGTTGATCTTGTTTCTTATTCAAATGCTACAAGGTATTAATTTCCATGTTTACTATAAATTTGGCTTGCAGAAACATTTTTAAATATGATCTCTATGTCACCAACATATATTTGTAAGCACCCATCAGTAGGTACTCCTTCATAGTTCAAGCATCCATCATTAGATTCTCTTTGTTTCATTTCCAAAGTAGAATGTGTCTCGAAATTATCTTCAGTATTTTCAACAGAAAATTCTTCATACTCATATGATGTCTCTTCATATTTTTCAGAGTCACTTGGGAGTGAATTTTGATCCTTTTCATGTACTACTTCTAATTTACATATTTCAGAACTAGGTGGTTCATGGGTCTCCTCCTTTTTCTCCTTCAAGCAAGTTGATGCATTTTTCCCCTTGGTTTTCCTAAAATCAATATATTTTTTCCAACTTTGGATAGCCAAAAATTCAAATCCTTTATTAATATTCTTGGTCGTGTCTTCAAATATAGCTTCCATAATTTTAATAAGATCCTCACCATCATATGAGGTTCCCTTTTCATCCCTAGTCATAGTTTCCTCTTCAACAAAAGCACTTTTGGGTTTCAATATATAATGGTGGTCCTTAAATTATTGTCCTCATAAATATCAGACCACATCAAGTTCCAATATCATGCTCTGATACCACTGTAATGTCCCATTTTAAAATTTTTATTAAATGACCAATTTTCACCTTTTCCCCAATTTCGAACCTTGACTAGTTTTGATGTCTAGACCTCCAAATTGACCCAAATGCTTCCAAATTTCCTCAGAAGGTACATGACTGATAATAGAACTTAAATATTATGTTCAGGGATTTTTTATTATCCCCCAATTACTTCTTCAAACTTGTTTAATGTTCTGTTCAAATTAGGAGTCTTTACTAGCAAATTGGGGCTCCAATTCCCCCTTGGTAATTGCCGGAAATGGCTTCTCACATGATCCCAAAGTCACTTGAATTTCTGAAAATAGGTAGGGGATGAGTGGGGGGAATTTTTAATATCTCATATGAATCATGGTTTATTTTATACAGGCTTTTATGTCTCTCTCCCAAACATCTCCCAAATCACAATTTCGATCCTTGGGGAAAGGGCACCAAATCTTCTCCCAATGCAATTAAAATGAGTAAAATGGATTCCGATGCTTAAGTACTGAAAATGAAAATTTTAATTAAAATTAATGACAGTAAATTCATCATAAATTTATCATATATACATTCTCCCATTTGAAATAATTAGCATTATCATAGCATACATCAATGTAGTGGGGAAATGGTCATTGTTTGCTCAGTAATAATCACTTTTCCATACAACCATTTGATATTTAGACCTGGAAATTTATGAGAATGAATAAAATATCATATTTATATTATTATAATAATTAATTTAAAATTAAAATATTCTCCCAGTTCGAAATCATTAGCATTACAATGGTGCACAACAAGATAGTGGGGAAATGACACTATTTCTTCATTATTTAACATTTTTACATGAAAGATTTTGGAATTTTGACCTGAGAATATTATGAAATTGAAATAAATATAATTTAAATCACAACATAAAATAATGGATCATTATAAGCTTCCCCAAAGAGATCAATATCTCACCCAAAGCGCAATCCCTCCATGAGCAAGAATATGCCATAAAACTGGAAATGGTTGAGAGAAAGTGATGCAATAGAAGAATACAAAAGCTTCCATGTAGATTAAACCTGAAAATAAGAATCCATTAAATCTCCATTAAATACCTGAGTGGCCTCTCCAAACACCAACTTGGATGGGAATCTTTCACCCTCGAAATTGGCTAAGGCAAGAAAACTAGTCATCCACTAACTCTCACAATTCACAAATGACAATTTCTGAAATGATCAAAAGCCATTCTATTGGTTTCTTAATTTATTTTATAAAAATACTTAGAATTATAAGGGTACAAATCCATCCACAAACTCAATCCAATTCGAATTTTGGAGTGGGATCAAGATTTTCCATGTGTCCTCCCTTTCCTAGCCTTCCATCTTCCCCCAATTTGAGTAGGAACCCATTGGGATTAGCCAAATCACATGAGAGCTCTCTTGTATGATATATTTCGACATGACATGTCAGATATGTCATATGTCATCCTTCATATCTGATTTTTTTCATAGGTGTCATAGCATCTTCATCATTGTTGTCATAGAGCTAGGGAATCTAGACTAAGTGTTTGACTAGCTCCAAAATGACTCTTCCTTTCCCATGTAAGTTACATTTCTTCTCAAATTATACCTATGATGCATATGGACAAATGTATTAACCTTATAATTCATCCAAGAACCTTTAGGCTTCCCATGGATTCGAAATTGCAAGAGGAGCTTTCCATTTGGTACCAAATTTCTAGCTTGTGTGGGTCCCACATTCTCCATGTGTTTTCATGCTCAATTGCCACTTTGATTTTCCATTGTATTTATTGATTTATCTCCTTTATTAAATATTTATGCCATTTTAATGTTAAAACATCATTTATTGTCACCCTTATTCCAAATCCCAAAGCTTCCACCCCAAACCTAAGAAACTAGTAATTTTCCTCCATGGCAATTATTTGACCCTTAGCATCAATTTGACAAACTCTCATGAATATGGAAAATGTGATTAGGCCATTGTGACCCAATGAAAAATTTGGGACATGATAGGAACCACTCTTTGCTCATGTATCAAGAGTTTTTCTGACTTAGGTAACGCCTTTTGTCAATGGAGGAGGAGCATTACCAGCTCAAAACAAGGAAACATTGCAAGGGGGTAATTTCTTACTTCATTTCTCTAGGGAAAACTTTGAGGGATTGGAGCAGACAAGGGAATACCTATCTCATAAAATGATGGTGATGATATTTCAGTGTAACAATTATGAAATCTCAAAATGGATTTTTCTCACTAAGTCTACAGTCCTATGAATTCTTTCCATAGTAACATCCCTAAGCCATGAAACCCGTGTGAAACCCATGCTTCATTTTCTAGGTTTTGAGAATGAATAACCTTCAAACATCAGCGGTATCTCAACTCTGAGTTTGTTACATCAACATTTGTTGGCATTGGCAGTCTATGCAGTGATCTCCTTTACAACCTTCAAATTATATTTGAAAATTTTGTCATCTTAAACTAGTCGTCCCATCTATAAACGAGGTAAATCTGTCTCGATCTCAAGACAATCCATTGCTATATTTTGAGGTTACAAAACCCATTAATCTCCCCAAGGAGAATCCATGTTTTGTCCAACTCTTACACCAATATTTTGAGTTCACATATGGTGACCCTCCAATTTTAGTAGAGTATATACCACCCCCAAATTGTAAGAAAAATTGGCAGAAAATATTAATAAAGTGTAAGGAAACGTGTAAGGGGAGTCAGTTTGATCGAATTGCAGGTGTGTGGTTAAGTGGAGTGGAGATTCTTCGCACATGTACAATAGATCCCACTGTGAAAGGGATTGAATGGATAATTGTTAAGGATGTTAGTAAGTATTCTTCATTGTTAGATAAGCCTCAAACCCTTGAAGTCCAGCTTAATAATGTAGTTGACAAGACTTATACTAGAGTTTATCATGTCAATATAATGTTTCATTTTTAGGGAGATTATGGGAAAATAAAGTTTGATAACTCAGGGTTTGCATATCTTATTCTTCCCATTTCACTTCCTTTAGGAGGATGTTCAATCTTAGTTGGATGATAGATTGTCTCCAACAATATTGTTCTAAACTTAGGATGAATGGTTAGAGGGTTGAGAGAATTTTTCAACCTCTATCTCTCACTAGTTAGAAAGTGGTGTGATATTATGCTATATAAATATATAATTTTGTTTGATGGATAGATCAAACATACACAATTTTGGTGTGTGGAAACAATGTCTACTATCTCGGTTGTTAAGTTGACTCAAGTTGACTCAAGTTTTTCTATTAACAGTGCACTACTTAATAGATGTCTTCTCTATCTTATTCTTCCTGCTACATCATAGATAACATCCATGAATTATGACTGCTACAACATAAATAACGTTAATTAATTACAAGTACTTAATAGATATTTTCGTTATCTGATTCTTCCTGCTACAACATAAATTGCGTTCATGAATTACAAGTACTTAATAGATATCTTCTCTATTTGATTCTTTCTGCTACAAGATAAATAACATTCATGAATTATAGGTACTTATTATATAAATATATATATATATCTTCTCTATCTGATTCCTCCTGCTGCACCATAAATAACATTCATGAATTACAAGGTTAAAACGATTGAAATATATTTTATGCATTGTGACTTGTCTTTATCTGCATGTAAACAATTAAAGGATTTGTATCTATATGTACAAGACTATTGACACGATCCTATTTGTATCTATATGTACACAACTATTAATACAATTCTCTATTGACATAATTCTTATCCCTGCTACCATCTTTACTATTAGCATCACTTTTTTGGTGGTTTAAAGAGCTGCTTAATAGACATCTTCTCTATCTCATTCTTCCATCAATAACATTCATGGATTACAAGGTTAAAATGATCCACATTTGTAATATTTTATGCATTATTACTGGTCTTTATCTATACTTAAAATTAAAGGATTTGTATCGATTAAAATCCATCCAAAGGCTTAGAAATAAGGATAAACCACAACTCCCAGCAATGACGGGGCGAGATGGAATTTTAGTGAGAAGCTAAAGTAAGTGACATTGTTGGGCATAGAGTTCCCCATTCCCTCTTCTCATGATACCAGTTCCTATGTAGTTTTCAAACACTAACAACAATGACAATAATTTACGGTTTTTATTGCAATATAATCCCAGTGTCAAGAACCATGTAGGAATACATCTTTCTACAATAATTTTTTAAATTATTGTACACATATATTGTCAATGTCAAGAATTATGCATCATCCAGATCAGTTATTTCGTTCGCTTTGAGTATAATAATAAATAAAATTTGCATTTTAAGTTGTTTTTTAAATGTATAATTAATTAATGAATGATATGAATAGTTTGAGTTTGGGATTTCCAATTTCCAATACAAAAGTAAGTTTTTGTTTCATTTATTAATTGGACAACAAAACATAAACAGAATATTAGGAAAGACTCTTGTTATCATTTGTTTCCTTCTCTTTGTGCTTTCAGTAAGGATATGGATAAGAAGTGGGTGACATTGCAGGTAACTTGAATTTATAAGCTTTTCTTCCAGGTTTCTGGGGACCATGTAGGGCCCAACCCTCTTACATTTCAACTTCTTGTGCTCTGGATGGCTAGACATTTATTTGATCAAATAAACCATAGATAGATCACCTGTACAGTTTCTTTGTATTTGAACTTTCTTTGCTCCAAGTGAGTTCTTACTTATTCATGTAACTTGTATTTGTGTCGTATCAACATCAACATTATGGCTGTAGGTGGTTGTTTGGAGCTGCTACATTATGGTTGTAGGTGGTTGTTTGGAGCTGCTACATTATGGTTGTAGGTGGTTGTTTGGAGCTTCTTTTTGGGTGAAAAATGTAGAAATGGAAAATTTTACCTATAACCAGAAAGTTTTAATCTCTTTAAACAGACTTACTCATTAGGATATTTCCCTCGGATTCCATCAACAATAAGAAATGTAGTGGCATACCAATTTTGGGTGACGACTGGTGAATATAGTACAATTGTGAAGCTTCCATTTGAAAAGAGTTATTATGTATAATACCTTGAAAATGACCTTCGAACATCAATGAATGAAGCATGTTAAGGAAGAAGTGCATGGTGTGAGAAATTGCATACTTGTGGAGGCCATAGAAAAGAAATATTGGTATAGAGGGAGCAGGTTTTCATTGTGGTAATCATTTTATGAAAAAACATATTCAAACACCATCGTGTCGTTCTTTTGATTCATTGTCGAACAAATTTCTTTGAGATTATTTTTCCCAATTGAATTTAATACCATGACTCAACCAACCTTTTGATTTCAGTTTTACTCTTCTCTAGATCACTCCATTTAAGTTTCTTTGACTCTATCACCCCAAATCCATCTACTCTGCTCTAGGTCACTCCATTTAAGCTTCTCTAATTCTATCACCCCAACTCCATCTCATGCCATACTATGTCTACTAATTACTCCGCCTCTGTGCTCCACCAAATTAACTCATGCTAACTCTGTGGGACTAGTCTTTTCCTTAATCTGTTGGCTGAAACGCTAACATCAACATAATTCATTCTAAGACACTTTGCCTCATTGTCAAAAGGATAACATCAGCATAATATATTGTAATAAACTTTTCCTCACCCTGTTAATCTGTAATTTAACCATATGGATTCATCCACTAAATTAACATTACAGGAATGAGGACACATGGTAGAAATTTGGGGGATGAAAATTAACTAAAATCGTTATCTAACATGTGCAAGGTTTGGAGTGTGAACATGTGAAAATTTTGGACGAAATTGTGGGCATATGAACATGTGACAGGATGTTATTCATAGTTTTGCAAATGGTCACAAAAGAATCAGCTGAGGAAATCCTTAATAAGTAACTTAGAAGGTCATATGAGGGAATAAAAATCTTCAGACTATCTTATCTTTGAGATTTGGAGGGGAGAAAAGCCCTGTTTTTGTGGCAAAAATAAAACCAAAAATTCTGATCTCTGGCCTTCTCCATCTGGAACTAGAAATGGATGTGACATTCTTCGAGGAAAGGGTGGGAGTGGGAACCCCAAACATCTCACTAGGACGGAATATAAAAAACTTCACAATTCACACTTCACTTTATTTTATCCCTCTACAAGACACATCTTGCAATTTTTTCATGAGGGCTTCTGTTGTTGGTGATACACTTATATGTTTTATCCCCACTCCGACTTCGACCTGTAAATTTTATTGACCACTTCAACACCCCTACACAACTATAATTATTTCTCTAAACTTTCCCAGAGGTGGCTCCAAATTTCGGTAAATTTCGTCTTAGTGAACTCCTCCTTCTAGCCATTGGCAATATCCCATAGTATAATGAGAAACGACTATGTTCAATGTTTTTGGTTCATGAAGGAATGCACATTTATGTGATCTCACAGTCGATTTTCTCGTTGTTTAGATGGTCTATACACATCTCATTGAAGCCTCTAGGACTCAAATTGGAGGGGCATATTGGTCCTACCTGGGGTGGCCTATATCTCCTATCCCTGTGGAAACATCCACTTCTACATCACGAAAGACAACCTCTTCATAGGTCATCAACTTTGTCCAAAATAATGTACACAAATATAGCCACACCCCTTTTGTGCATAGGGCATTTATTGCTATAACCTCTGGGAATCTATGGGAGGCATATACTCTTTTTCATATATATCACTTTACTAAAAGTGTCCCTATAGACATCAATCCATCTTTCTGGAATACCGAGGTAACAACTAGGGTAATTTCCAAGTTGATAGGAACTGATGATGAATACTATGATCATTCCTCCTACTCTAACAATATACAATTTGATAACATCATTCCTCCTCATCATCGAATCTCTCCATAGTACTTTAACCTAGATCTACAAGGCTTGAGTCTTTTTCATCTCTGCTGCAAAAATTATGAAACAGGGGAATTTCTCTACTGTAAAATCTGAAAGTAGTGCTATCATTGGTGTGATCGGGACCAATATCCAACACATGTTCATCAATCAAACAACATACATACCTTATGACACAATTTGACTCCATACGAGGACTTAATGCCCCAATTATTTGAATAACTCAGCCGCAAAGGGCCTAGAATTGAGACTTTCTTAACTCTTGACTCTTTAAAAGAGAGACCTACCAAATCATGACTATTTCACTCTTTATCTTTTTACCACGTAGGGTATAATTTTTGTGAACTGTGTAGAGGTTTAAACTCACCACTAACATAAATATGAAAATTATAAACTATAACCACTCGTGTTACCCATAAAGAATCATCACACTGAGAACGCATTCCTGTTGAAGTATCCAAGTACCAATGCGCATACCAACAAAGTATATCAATACCAATTTGAATCCAATATATGGAATCACTTTTCAATTGTACTTGTGCATGGAGACTCATTACATCATATCTCAAGTAAATAGAATCTATTTTCAAACAACCACTGAGTGCAAAATTAATGTAAGTCTGATGCATCCAAATATATGTGTGCATTCCAATATACTAACCAAGGCTTTGAAAATTCCCCATATGAATAGATCATGTTACCTCTACCCTGATCCCTATGCATGCATAGCATATATCGTCCCTAGGGTTTCAACATGATACCTTGAGTGTGCCAGATGCTCCAAGCAATTATTCTACCAACATGCACCGTATAGTGAGTTTCCCTAGGAATTAACACTAGTCAGATATCAAAAGAAGTGAACATGGGGATGCATAGCCACTAATTTCAAAGGATCCTACTGGTAGAAAAATTATTCAAATATACTACATTGATGGTTGTACAAAACATCATAGGAGTACGAGCACATGTTGGGAATGTAAAACTGATTCATTAACCACTAGAGGTATGTGCAATACTATTGGAGTGTACATCAACCATGGGGAGATCAGAGATCAGCTATTGGCTTGAGTTATTAGGGAGATTTGTGTGACAAATTTTAATTTCTTGAAAAATATATGGTTCCCATGCCTGGAAGCTATCTGCACAGTGGATTGGTGAAGAAACAAGTTTGATTGTTGGGTCTACATGGAATACATTCAATAGGTCCATGTGCCAAAACCTCTTCTCAATCTATAGATGTGCTCTTATGTTGTTTTCCCAGGGAAGATCTATGATACCCTCCACTATTCAAACCATTTTGAAAAGCTGGGCATGAATACCTTTTCACGTAAAAAAATTCATACTAGTGCACAGAAGAAAACAAAAAGGTACCATATCTATTTAGGATAGACTCTAGTTGCTCCCCGTTCATTTAATACACTATACCAGATGTTTTCTTCACACCCATAAATCTCCATCTTTCGTTAGTGTGCACACCCATGGATTTAAAATGTGAAATAGGAATTATGTGTGGAATTTACATGCACACCGATTTTTTCTGGGTTCCACGCCATCTTTCATGTTAACAGTGCATAATTATCTAATGCACCCATGTAGTTCCATGCATATGTCATGCACAATTGTTTCACTGACCAAATTTACCTCACACACTAGTCTACATACCTTTCATCATTCCTTTTATGGTGTGCATTTCCACCAAGCTTCCTCATCCTTCTGGTCTTGTACAATTTGTAATGCATACCTACTGAGACTCTCTCATTGACCACGGAGATCGTGACTTTCTATTCCCTTTTATGAGATTCCTCATCTCTATTTGCAATCCACTCCCGTGCGCTTTCTTGAGGACTTAACATAGAGAATATCACACTAAATCCAACTTCACCATTATTCTCACAATCAATTTCATTGCGCATTATGTGCATATCCTCAAAGTGGTAGATCACACCGTCGTTGGACTTCCACACCCTACTGTCTATGTTGGTTAGCGTTTGTATGGTCCGAGATCACTGATTTGTAGCAAGTCTAAACCTATGTCAATTCAATATCCATTTGCATATAGCTTTTCTTTCTCTAACTTTACAAGCCAAAATAAATTCACAAACTAGAGCTAGTGTCTTCCCCTGCTATCATTGTGATTTGAAATACTGACGAGGAAACAACTAACAATACTGGTGGAGTTGGATTCACTCTTGCTCTTAATCATTGACATTCATTCTTTTTTAAAATGGGATGTGGGCCTTGCACTAACACTAGGGCGGAGCTATTAGCTCTTTGGGATATGCTTGTATCGGCAATATCCATGGGCTTTAATTCTCTTTCTGTGCGGGGAGATTCAACTGTGATTATAAATTAGACAAATTCAAAAAAATCTCTTTCAGCTTTGAATTTGGATTATTCGTGTGACAGAATTACATAAAGCAAACATGATTTTTTTCCCTTGACTTTAGGCATGTCTACAAGGAGCACAATATGAGTGCAGATCGTTTATCCAAGGAAGAACTTAATATGAAGGTTGTCCTTCTCTCCTTCTCGAAACTTTTAGAAGGATAAATCATTGAGGAAGGCATGATTCAACTCTTTTAATAGCTTTTTTCTGTTTTAAGTGGCATACTCATTTTTGTTTCTTTTCGAGTATGGGATTCTATAGCCTTTTATCTGTTTTAGCTGGGGATATATTCTTTGTTTGATCCCCCTAGGGTGTTTTTTTTCCACCCTTGATACCTCCTTGGATAATTTGTCTGGGATTTTTATGTTCTCCTTGTGGTATTGCTTCTACAGTCATTCATCTATGGGATTTTGGGTATTGTCCCTCTCCTTGGGAAAGCTTGTGTTTTTATCTCTCCTCATGTTTGGAATGACTTTTTGTCATGACATTTTACAAGTTACCTTTGATTCATAATGAATATCAAGGAACATCTATTTTTCTTCTGAAAATATTAGCATTAGTCTGCAGCTTCTCATTTAGAAGTATCTACTCATCCTAACTTAGAGTCAAGATCAGTTTCATCTCAATGATCCTTAATTCCAATCATGAGGAGTGCAAGATTTATTTCATAACCATCAATGCATAACCCTAATATCATGTCCTAAATGGATTGAACAATCCCCTTGACTTTGGAAGCACCAGTAAAGACAACAACAGCCTTGAGAGTACTCGTATTTGTTAATAAATGTTGTGCTTCCAGGAAATCCTTTGAGCCCTTGTAGACCTGACATACTTTAACTTCTACTAGGTATTTTGGAAATGAAAAATGTAAATAAAAAATTAGGTTTTAAATACATAACAAATCTAAACTCATATTTTTTCATGATGGATTTCTGTCTAATTTTGAAGTTAATCATGGATGGGTTTAGTTTACTAGGTTTAAATTTTCTAGCCTGTAGAATTCATGTCATCATGGATATCTTACAAATTGTACTGATTTATTTTTTCTCATGTAGGTTTCACTTTGGGTTTCTAGATTTATTTGGTATTTCAATTGTGAAATATTCAATGAGATGTCAAACAACAACCTTGGAAAGAAAGCACCAAAACAGAGGGATGTATTATCATATTTTCAGAAGACTCAATCCAAGAATCCAAATTCTCTTCATGATTCAAACTCTTTTAAGCAACCCATCAATGAGAGAGATGTCATCACTTTTGAGAATGCATCTAATAACCATATAACAAATGATCAAACAGGTTCCTCTAGTGAACAAAATGAGATAAATGCAATTCAACCAGAAATTGGCAATGATAATGTTGAAGGTTTTTGCTTGGGAGGCAACAAAAATCATTCACAATCACGAAAAAGGAAGAAAGGTCAATGAGACATAGGGAGACAGTTCCAATCGGAATGGGCCTCAAAATTTCCTTTTATTGAACCAATAACTCCAATAAATGAGAAGGAAGCTTCACAAGAAGTTAAATGCATTGTATGTAGTTGGAAACTGGGCAAGGCAGTAAAATTGCAAATGAAGTTAGATACAATAAAGAAGCATGCGGAAAATATTTATGTCAAGCAAATTGAAAATGGTGAGGATAAGTCTATTACCAAATGGAAATATTCTGAGGAATGTCAAAATGTCAAATATCAATAAGAATATAATAAATACTTAATAAGTAAGAGTAAACTTGAGGCAAGTGGAGGGATTATCACATCTCTATTTAGAAAAATAATGGATCCAAGATGACGCAATTAAGCACTGTATATCACATCTTATCTAGAGGTCATCCTATGATATATTATCCATATTATGATAACTATGTATATTTTCTTGAAGTATCGAATTTTCCATCTTCTCATTGGTCTGTAATGAGTGGTTGGGAATGGGAAAAATATCTAGCTCAAGTAGAAAAGGATGATTTGAAAGAGAAAATTGTAAATCCCAGATTTTTTTCACTATATTTGGATGAAGTTACATCTATTGATAATACTTCTTGGATATGCATGAGTATTTATATGGTTAATGGCCATATTAGGCATTCATATCTACTTGGGATTCAAAAAATGAAGAAGAGTTCTATAGCTGGAAATATTTATGAACTTGTTATTAAGACTTTGAAGGAAATTGGTTGTATGGATGATTTAATGATAGCAAAAAGGTTGGTATGTGTTGTAACAGATGGAGCATCAATCATGCAAGGACAAAGGAATGGACTTTGTGTCAAACTACAACTATTATTTTCTCCATTTATGAGCAGTATTCATTGTATAGCTCATAGGATGAATCTTGCATTTAAAATAGGAAGCAAGTTTCCACTAGTTTCAAAAGTTGAAGAACTTGTACGTGAGACTCATGCATACTTTTGTTGTAGTCCTAAGCGATTTACAAAGTTTCAACAATTTGTAGACGGTATTACAGATGGAAAAAAACTATTAAAATATGTTGATACAATATGGATTTCATTGAATGGACCAACTCAAAGACTATTTAGTGAGTACCAATCATTGGTAGGGGTGATGTATGAACATCGCTTTAGTGTAGACAAAGCTCATGGGCTTCTCTTTCTACTAACTGATATAGAGACATTATTAACATTGGCTGGAATTATTCCTTTGCTTCATGAAATGAATGCTCTTGTGAAAATGGCTCAGAGTCGTACAATGTATGTTGCAGAGTACACAAATGCAAGGAAATTAGCATGCCTTGCATTGGATAATTTGAATACGATGCCAAGGTCTTTTATAAGTCCAATGTTTAACGGTTGGACTACTCTCATTGATATAGAAAAGATTGAAAATTATTTGAAGTTTGATGAAAAAGGGAGACTATATATGGAAGTGCGTGGGTATATGGCTCCCTTTCATTATGTTAGTGCGATGGGACAAACCACCAAAGAGTGTCATGTGTCAAGAGACCAGTTCAACGATATTGTGATTTCAGTGAGACACAACTTGATACAAGTTACACAATCATTATCATCAGAGATAAGAGAACGATTTCCTCGAGATGAATTATTGGAGGCCATGTATGTGGTATACTCTCAATATTGGAATAGTGAAAAAGATATAGACACTTTGAAAGTTGACTTTTTATCAAAATTGAGTATTTTAGTGCACCACTTTGGTAGGAATGTCAAAGTACAAGGAGAAGAGATTGGAGGTATATTATATTCATCGAAATTATATCAGAAAAGTACTTGCTTTGCTCAAAAAATGTCATATCATTATCTTGTTTTGGCGAAACCTATAGAATATAGTGCAATAATCAAATTATGGACTATTTTAGGTGAAAGTCAATTTTTACAAGAAAACATGTCAAAGTATTTCAAATTAGTCAATTTATGTCAAACCATGATTTTTAGATCAGTAGAGGATGAGAGAATTTGTTAGTGCAATATCATTCTTGAAGTCAAAGTTGAGGAACAAGCTTGATAAGAATGTGGATACTTGTTTAAGATTATATGTAACAAAGTATGACATTACCAATTTTCCATTCAATAGAGCTCTAGCACTTTGGTGATCGTATTGTGAGAGAAGAGGAGAATGCAATATAACAAATGTTTCCAATGAACTTGATACAAAACATAATGGTTTGGAGGCTCATAATGATATTTCATCTACAGAAGTTCATGTTCAAAATGCACAAAGTGAGGTCAACATGAGAATTGGGAATTTAATATCCCACAAGATATTATCTAAATTAATATACATTGGTAGTGTATAAATAATGAATGCAATTTAATATATCATGTGATTCTTGTTAGTTTAACTTTGATGTTCCCCTTTTTTGGAGTAGGTTGGAAAAATGAAATTCTTGATGGGAGAAGGATTTCCATATATATAATTCAACTTGCATTAAGGTAAAAGTAGGTTCTATAGTCTATAGTTCATATTAAATATAATAATATTGGAGCTACATTTCCTTGATGCAATCTATTTGAAGTTTGATGTTTTTATAGTTAACTAACACATTTTTTTTCTTATATGTGTCAGGAAATGAAGTTGGGACCTATCTATTTATAGATAGTGTTCTTAGTATTAAAGGTTAAATAATTAATTTAACAATAATTTCGCTTAGCAAGAATGGGCTCATTCAAAAGTTAAAACTTTTTTACTTTGATATCTTGGAAAATATTAATGGTTTGTTGTTTTTTGCATTTGGAGCATTTTTTCAAATTTGGAAGTTTGTGTTTATTTTGGTTAAATTTATTTTTATTCGCTTGATACTTGAGTGTAGTTTGATCCCTTTGTACTAGCTTGATTACTTTCATAAATGGCTAGTTTGTTTCTTAAATTTGGATTGCATTTATTTTTCTTAGATGTTGTATTCTCTTGATACTTGATTGTGATTTGAGCCCTTTGTAACGTTCAATGTATTTTTATAATTATTATTGTTCTCTTTAAATATTTGATGTTTCGAGGAAAGATTCTTGTATTTCCTTTCACTTTGTTGCATGACTTAAGCATATTCACCATTTAAATTTTAGAATCTACTATGTTTACTTTATATCTTCTTTGAAAATATGTGTTGGTATTTAGAAATGGAAATAAGATATGAGTTGCTAAGCGAAGAGAAAAATTGTCTATGCACTAGCTTACTAGGTTCCTATGCATTCATCATAGGAGACCTATTGGCAAATGAGACCGACATTCATCTAATGAAATTATAATTTTGATTTCATGACTAAAATATCATTACATGTAGCCTCTATGATTCTAGCTATATTTATAAATTCCTTGGTAAACTTTAGTCATTGATCACATGATAATAATGTTAGAATTCAAGTGGTATTTGTCACTAACGCGTCTTTGATTGTAAGGCACATGCAATAAAGCTTGAAAGAATATATTTTGTACGTGTTTCTAAAATTTTCCCTATTGTGAATTATACATAAAGATGAGCATTTGTATTTTATGGAAAGTTTGTAAACTAAAAAAAAAAGGTGTTATTTTTTGTTTTAATATTTTGTGAGAGGTACCTTATTATCTTTCTCTTATACAACTTATTCACCTTTATTGCATATCGTGATAGAAAATGGGGACATCCTTGCTAGAAAGATGTTAATGTCAATGTGGATGCTATGCACCAATCCATTGATTTTTTTTTAGAGAATTGAGTCAAGCCTTGTATTTTGAGTAGTGCTTCAAACGACTATTTTTATTGTAGCTATATTTTTAGATTGAGGGGGATTATTGGGTCCAATATATTTTGTGAAAATTGACTATACATTGAGTGGAGTATGATATATGAGTTTCACACTTTAATAAAATGCTCAACTATAAATTGCAAATATTTATGAAATCATCTCTCCATTTTATCTCTAAGGAGGTTTGAACTTAGTAAAATACAAGTAGTTGTGATGAATAAAGTCAACAATTTAGCTTGGAAATTGGATTTTCTTTACAACGTGTTCTAGAGCAATAGTACATGACAAATCTAAAGTAAATACAACATCTTCTACATAATTTTATTAACTCAAATTTTATCAAGACTTTACAAGTTTTTATCCTTCAATAAAAGATTTGCCAAAATTTACAATATTTTTAATTCTGTGAAAGATTCGGTAAATTTTCTACAAGGTTTTGTAATTTTGTGAAATATTCGTCATGATTTCACAAGATTTTATAATTTTGTAAAAGATTCATCCATATTTTATAAGATCTTATAATTCCATGAAATATTCGCCAAAAAATTGTATATACATATTATATTATTGATAAAATAGCCTTCACACTTTCTCATGTATCAAGAGGATTCGCCCATTTATTATATATATAAATTTTGGGGGGGTTCTTAAAATTATCCCTATTGAATATGTTTACATGGTAGCCCTTAAATCATCCTTAGAAGGACATGCTCGAGAATGGTTTGATAGATTACCCATTGGGTCGGTACATGGGTATAATACCTTTACCAAGAAACACATTGAAGATTGGTCATCCAAAACAGACAACAGGTTCATTTTAAATAAACCCTTTGAGGTTAAGAAGAAAGAAAATGAGAAAATCCTTGAATTCAATGTAATATTTGATAAAATTGTATCTGAATTTTCCCCAATACCTAAGACCCACAGAACAAGTTATCCTTATTCTTTACATGAATTCCTTTGAAGGATGGTTTGGTCTAAACCTTAAGGAAAAAAACCCTAACGATCTCAAAAGAACTCAAACCTGGGCCAAGGGGGCAAAAGAAAATATACCCTCTATGGAAAAGAAAACTTTCTTTGATGCTTATGCTCCCTCTTCCTCACTGATGATGAGGAATTTGGTATAATCTTACTTGAATAAGAATATTGGGATGAAGAAGAAGACATGGTTTGCAACACAACACAACCCACCATCCAAGTCTACCAGCGTAGAAACCAAGATCAAGATATTACACCTTTCCTAGATAAGCAATTAAACTCAGACAATGAAGAAGAAGAACATGATATTTGTGACTATGACTTAGGGATTGATATAGAAAAAGAATTGCATAATGTCATGAAAATTTTTCCCTTAAGCGAGTTAGTAAATTTAGCCACGGTCAAAGATCAGGTTCAACAATTTTTTGATAGAATTCCCTTAGCAAATGCTCCTAGGATTGCTTATGAATCTTTCCATATTCAAAGCATTAGATGTAGGGAGGTAGAAGAAAACCCTCCTATTCATATACATACTGCCATATATGAGAGAAAGAGTGGAGTCCACCCTCCGCTCTATCTCACTCTGCATATTAACAACCTATTACTCCATAACTGCATGCTAGACTCGGGAGTTGCTATGAATGCTATGCCTTTAATAGTTATGAAGGAATTCGGATTAGAAGTTACCCATCCATATGGAAATGTTTGCGGAATTGATTCAATGGTTGTCCAAGCATATGGGTTAATCAAGAACTTAAAATCTAATTTATTTTCTTACCCCGACTTAAATACCATGATGGATGTAGTGGTAATTGATCTTCCCCCTTTGTATGCTATGTTGTTGTCCAAGAAATGGGCTATTGGATTAGGTGGATATCTAATGATGGTTTTATCGTATGCATGCATATCTAATTATGATGGGAATCTAGTTAGAGTCAGTAGGGAACTTTTTATTGAAGGATATCTTGAAACCCACAAAGATGGCTTGAAAAATAATTATGGCGAAGGTAGCTTGAGTGTTGAAAGAATAAACATGGTAAAAGATATCCAAGTTTTTCCCTCATCTATTTACCAGCGTAGGAATACCTATCGTGACAAGGAAATTGTTGAAAATCATGCTTTTATTCATATTCCAAACGATCAGGAAATCTTTGGATGGGACCATCAACAATAGAACGGTTTGAAGGTAACATGTATTATTTGTCTATTGAAGATGGTCGTAGATTCGAAATTCCTGTAAATCGCATCTATTTAAGGGACTATGTCCCGAGCATGGATTAGTATATCATCTTCTCACCATCTATTAGAGCAGGTAGGATTGAATAAGCTCTCTTTTGAGAATTAGTTGAGTCTTTCAATTTTTGAGTGTTGCATGTGTTCTAAGTCGTATGAGTCTGTACTTTGCATAGTTTGGTTATGTTATTTAGAGTAAAATTTATTTTTCAACATTTTATTTCCAACATTATTTTTGTTAGTTTAGTTTACACATATATTTTCCCATACATGTTGCTCTGGTATTTTCTTGCTTCCATGTGCACAAAAACAGGTAATTCGTGAAGAGGAAGTAGAAATTTGAAGTGTTCGATTTTTGTTGTTGTGATGGTGTTGTGGACCAGAGACTTATGAGGTTCTCAAGCACTCTCTCCATTAGATCACTTATGCTAGTTGGACCAAGATGTTATCACATATATATTGCAGTTGGGATACCATGATGCAACATACATATTGATCTCATTATTCTTTCCTGGCTATTCATTCACATGGGGTTTTAGCATGGATCATTACAGCCTCAGCTATTTCAGAGCCTTGTTAGCAATGTTTCCCTGCTAGGACCGAGATTTACTTGTCCATTGAGATGATTTCAATGGTGACCTAGTTCATTTGAGCAGAGTAGCAGAGCATATATGGTACACACAGTTATAGAGGGGATTATCACATGGAGACAGGTATATGGTGAGATTAGGTATAGGACTCTTTAGTTTGTTTTTGCTCTATTATGTATATTAAACACCTAGGCTTGTTTTGTAGGATGATCATGGTGACCTATGCTTTTATTATCTATTGATGCTCTGAACTTGTGCTAAGGTTGATCAAATAATTCAATGTCGAAGACTATTCCTCGTTGCATTCTTTACACAAATGTTAAACCTTAGTTCTATGTTGGTTCCATGTTTCATTTGTCCCCATCCATCCATTTCATTCGTTGTTTGAATTGTATCCCACGGATTATATTGACTAAGACTTGTGAGATTGAATGTTTTCCCCATCTTGACCTTTATGCATGATAGAATTGGTTTTCTTTGTGCCTTTGGCTATGAAGTATGTGGCTTGTCTAGTGTGGCTAGGTTCACTGGGTAGTTCTCCTCCAGTCCTCAAAACAAGTGCTTCACCAAACATTGTTGTTAAACACTAAAGAATCAGAACACATAAACACTATATCTAAATGATGCAAAGAATGATTATCAAAAAGTATTTAGTGGCCAAGGGGTTGAGCACTCATTCTTTTTCTAATGTAAATCTCATTTTCCCTCCATAGGGGCAACAAGGTGAGGCAAAAACATCAGGGCTATGGATGCTCTTTGGCAATGGGGCTAGGCGTTAGTCATTTACTGGAACCCGGAAGGATTTTCAAGACACTTGCTATTATAGGTTGGCTACTATCTTATGTGAAAGTGACAACTATTGAAAAAGGTCAATGGTCAAAGGATGAATTAATACCTGCAAAGGTTATGTCTTTGTAATTTACTAGAGCCCATAAGGCTTCCAGGGCACCTGTCTTTGAAGGTTGACTAGTATTACAAATTAATGTAAAGGAAAACTTGCTAGAGTCTAAAAGAAACTAGCCCAAGTACTTTATCCATTTGTGAGACACCACCATCCCCTATTGCTATCTGTCATGCATATGTCACTTTGGTTGAGTGTATTGGTTATCATTAAGAGAGATCACATGGTCAAAGTCAATTATGATTCATTCCCATCTTTACCTTAGCCTTGTTTTTCACCTTCACCCAGCACTAGCAAACTGTTTAAACTTTGTAAGCATGGCATACACAAGAGACTTCCAAAAGGTTCAATGACCCTTCAAAGGCACGGGTATATCTTACTTATTATTATTATTGTCACAATGATTCTGAATAACATGACTGAAGTTGGGTTTCAATATATACCATTGGAGCATTTATTTCCTTGGATACATGCAGGTTTATATTGGTACATCATCTCACTTATAGTTTAGGTACTTTGACATGGTCAACCCAGTTGACCAAGTCAAACATGGTTCCCGAGGCAGTGTCTCAAAAAACAATAGTGCTTATATTTTCTCCAGACATGCCCAGGACCAATACTGCAGTTTCAATTTTTAGATTTTGTCCTCATATTGCACATTCTGAGATTATTATCACTTTATTATTGACCATATTATATTATTATTACAGTGATTTTGGTTCTCTTAGAGCATTGTGGTGTTCCAGGGGGTATGAATAGTCAGGTACACCATTCTTCTATGTCTCCAAATATTCTTGTGTAGTCAATTTACCCCAATTCTCAGCTGAAATGAAGATATATTGATTTTTATGGTTTTCAGAGGTTGTGCCACTAGAAAATGAACTAGGAAGTCATTGAAAAAAATTGGTTTGGATAGGGAAGTCAAGGAAATGGCATGGAATTCACTCAGATGATGTTTTTATGGCTCCTGAGATAGTTCTTTAGCAGTTTCAGTCAGCATTTGGTCCGAGATTATTTTATTTTGGCTTAACTAGTGAGGACGTTCCCTAAGGGGCACCCCTCAACTTAGCCACATAATGTATTTTATTGTTATATCTTGTGATGTGAGGTTCTAATGGGGCCTAGGGTGAATTAATACCCTACTAACCCCATTTCGATGTCTTATTTTTCATACCTTATGTTATGATATTATTTGACTTAGTCAAGGTGTCATTGGAAAAAAGTGTGCCCCCCCCCCTTGATCTAGTCAATGTGATCCATGTATTAATCTGTGTAAAGTTGATCTCCACCGTTGATGACATTATAATCCCAACCGTTGGATGCAAAAGTGAGTTAGGGTTCGCATCTCTCAAAATCTATATAAAGACAAGACCCCCCCGCCATTGTAAAGCATGAGCTCTGGCATTGGATATTGAATAAAGAGATTTTCTGGTACTCACTACCTATCTCTTGATAGATAGATGAATGTGATGATGATTGTCACTGTATTTATTCTGCATTGAGATAAATTCCACATAGTTTTTTGTACCTTAATCTTGTACCCATTAATCTGCAAGTTGAAGGAGGTGATTCTAAGGGAGGAGCATTGGTGGGGAGACTCACTCTATTGCCAAAACTTGGTTTAGTTTATTAGGGAGTAGTTACTTCTTTATGATTTATTATCCATGTACTTTCTTTATCTCGGATATCTCATTTTATTTGTCATGCTAATTGTTTTCTTTGGCGTGGCAGGTAAGAGAGAGTGTTAGAGTCACTAAGAAGAACTACAAATCATCAAATCCTTGCCCGAAAATATCATTTGATCGAAAACAAGACATTCTTTAGCATCTAGAAACTTATCTATCAAATTCAAGAACGTCTCTCATGTTAGTTCTTAGCATTTTAATTTTCTTGCATTGCACATCACTATTTTTATTGAAAAAAACCCTTAGTAGAAAGTAGGGAAAATCACCGGATCAATTTGCATTGGGAATCTGCAAATTCGACGATTTGGGTTTTGTTGGCCATCCCAATAAACCACCTCTCCCTCCTAGGCATCAACATTTGACTCCATTTTCCCACCTCCATGCACTGATCCTTGGTAACCAGTTCCCTGTGTTTCCATCTTATATATCCCGGTTTTACTTGGATTTTGCCACATTGTTGAATCTCTCGTCCAAGTAAGTGTGTTGAAAGCCTTAATTATTCAATTCAAACTCATCTTGGGAAACTTCCATTTTTATGTTTAAATCCCCTCAAGGTCCCAGTTTTGATTGTTTGAACAAACACTCTAATCCTAGATATGATCGTAAATTCCATAAGTCATTATGTTATCTTGCTTGAGTAACATTACCAACATACATAACCACCTCTACTCAAGCACTCCTTAATTTGTGGCTTATCCCTTAAATCTAGAGTTTCAAGTATTCACCTTACATATTCTTTGTTAGGGTTTGATTTGGTGAATTTCTTTCGGTTTGTTCTTTCAGGATGGGTTTGGGTCTCCCCCATTGTCACTTGGGATTCTTCAGTGGCATAAAGCGAAGGAAATCTTAACCGACGTGACAACCACCCATCTTTTGGGGCTTAGGGTTTTCATTGGTTGCGACTTTGGTATCCTGTCCCCTTTGCCATCCTGTATAGGATTACTCTACTAGGAAACTACAGGACCTGTGATAACATGAGAAAACTTACTTTTCCCAAGAACTGTGGAGGTTGGGGTCTCAAACACCATTTAAGCTTCTCAAAATATTTGGCTAATAAAGGTATTTGGTGTCTTATCAAGGATGGCTCTTTATGGGTAAGAGTGTTTCATCAAAAGTATATATTTCTAATGATGATCCAATGATAGGTTCAATCCAGTAATAAATATCAAAGAAACATCTCCATTATGTGGAAAGCGTTATTATCTACTTTTGATCTTGTAAGGGACTCGGTCTCATCGGAAGTTGGCAATCGCAGGTCCATTAGGCTAGTTAAGGATCCATGGATTGGATGTAATGGTAAACATTATCTTCCTTATTGGATGGTTAATTCCTTGATCAATAAAGGCTATACCTTTCTCTCTCATATTCATGATCTGATCATATCATTGTCCCTCATTCAAGAATGGCTTACTGTAGATGAATTGGGCTTTGAACTTGCAGATAAGGTTCGCTAGGAAGCATTCATAAAAACTTTGAAATATAACCACATTCTTTTGTGTGAGAAGGAGGACTCTCTCCTTTGGAGAAGAAATGTAACTGGTGGCTCTTATGTGCCAAAAATTGGCTACCAAACGTTGTGGGACCTAGAATATTTGTCATCCTTTGAGTGGTTCTACACGAGAATCTAGTCTATACAATTCCCAACCAAGAACATCCCATTTATGTTGTAATACCCCCATTTTGAGCCTTGTAATGGATTTATTAGACTATGTAAATGATGTAATTATGCTAGTATGGATTCCTAGTGTGGAGATCAAGGACAAGGCTCGACCAATGAATGGATAGGTTGTATGATGTATATATTGTTATTTGACTGTTTGGTTTTCTTTTCATGCTAACTTGAAATGTGTAAAATTATGTGCATAAATAATAAAATGGTCTCAGAATGGTTGTGTAAAGAGCACCAAAGGGGCTATGGTTCCTCCATAGGGGAAGAGGAAAGGGGACCTAAGGGAAACCAAATCCTTACTTCCAAGTGTCAACTTTCGAACCAATCCAAAATTATGCCATGTGCCTTGAATAAGCCAATAATATCCTTTTTTACTATTTTCCAATTATTGAATGCATGTGTGAGGTTGGTGGGAAAAGTCATCTCATGCGGTTATTGAGGAATGGGGCTAAATGCACTTTTGGATAGTTTTCTAACAAGTTAGAAGTCAGTCTATAGCAATTACGAGTCCTTTATTCTAATGTGAGAAGTAATGTCAATTGTCTTTTCACCATTTTCTCATATCCCTTGGATTTAACCCTCATTCTCTCATTCTGGAATGCAGATATAGACTATGAAAAGCTCTCCATTGTTATTCATAACCTTTTATCAAACTGTATAACCCATAAATTTGAATTTCGAGCTAGGACAACAGATTTTGAAGGGAAAACCGATGGTTGTAGGAGCACAGAGAGGTTGGAAAAGATAGGAGCCCTTAACCCTTGAATTATGTTGTTGTTGCATACTTGAGAAGACATGATTTGAGGTTGTAGGTAGTTCTCCAACAACATTTAGTAGGTTGTTTTTTTTCTATGCACACATTGGAAGCACTTGGCAAGATGGATTTCCCAAGAGAACTGTGGATTGGTGAAGGGGATGCCTCATCCAAGAGGGTTGTTGTGTGGGGAAGGTATTGTGGAATCCAAGGCTATGAGATCTAAGTGAGATCCCTATAGAGATTTCTATGAGATTTTGGCTAAGAATAAAGAGCATATCAGGTCGTGGGATGAGAGACAGAAGCCTGTAGGTGTTTCCTTTTCCCTCGTGGCCTCATAGCCTAGCTTGGGGGTGGCCTCTCAGGATAAAGAATATATGCTGGACAGATTGAATACAGTTGGGTGAAAGATTGCTCTTACACAGCTAGTTGCTTGGATCTGTTTTGTTTAAAGTTAAGTATTATTTTCTATTTCAATGTGAAATGTTTTTAATTGATGTATGTAATGTTTAAGCTTGTGCATGCATGTCAATCGTGTGCAGATTCATTCATTTTATGTTGTGTATGTTTATTTATGTTCTACACGCGTATTTTATTTGCAATGAATTCATAAATTTGATTTGGGATGAATTTGTAGGTCTTGAATTAGCGTAATGTCCCCTTCCGATGGTCGGGTTGGGTGAGGGGGATATTACATATATGGCTTACCCTTGGTGGGAAAGTCCTTGTGTGGGATAATCTTGTGCACAAAATTTTCTAGAGGCCCTAGAAGATTTCATTTATGCAATGTGGAGGAGGAGTATATCAATCAGTTTTTTATCAATTGTCCATGTATTCAAGAAATGTGGCAGTATACATGAAAAATATTGGGCTTCCATGACTTTGATTGGTTGGGTGAAAAAATATCGATGACCTTACAACAATGGCTTGATAATCCTACTTACAATCCATACTCTGCTCTTCCAGCATTACTTATTTGGGATTAATGGCTTTCTGGAATAATTTGATATTGAAAGATACATATATTCCCCCACATATCTATGCAACGAAAAGTATTTCCATCATGGATCATTTTTCACAGGTGGAGAAGGATTCCCTTTTGAGAATGATTGACCTAGTTCAAATTGATAATTATATACCTTGTTGTTATTTTGGTGGGGCTACATAGGGAATACCTTCTTCTAGTGGTGAAGGGAGTATTTTTTATTTTACTGAGAGGAATTGGATCAAATTTGCAACAGGTAATGGCGAGTTCACTAACAATAGAGTAGAGATGCAAGCTGCTCAGACGGTCATTAGATTGGTTTTGTCTAGGGGGTTCCACAAGATTCAAATTTTTGGGGATTCCCATATTGTGATTGATTGGCTACAGTTGAGAAAATCTCCACACTATATTTTCGAGACCGATCTAAGGGGATATTATTAGGCAATTGTCTCTTTTTGATGTCATTACTTTTCACCATATATAGAGAGAGTGCAATATGATTGTAGATCAATTATCCAAGATGTGATCCAGGTCATGCCTTGGTGCACTCTAGGGAAAACAGTTCGACTGAAGGAGTCGAGCACTATTATAGTGAAAGCATAAAAAGAATAGATAAGGCAGGAAATACACTATATAGACAAAAAGTATGCAAGACAATATGCAAGAATTCAAACCAATTTCTATTTTTAATTCTTCTCCATGAAGGATGATCGATGTATACTACAATAGTGTACATGTTTATATAGAATGTTGAGACGCTTGGGTGACTACCCATTACGTTCAATTACAAAAGAAGTTATAATGGTTCGTAATTTCAACCGTTGCAGACGATTGGAATACAGAGAGACATTATGTCGATGTTCGACAGTCGTCACTGTCGAGATGCTATATGTCGAGCATGAAAGTAGTCAAGGTTGTCAAAGTCAGTTGTGTCTAGGTTCGGACTTGTCGAAGCCGATATTGAACCTGTCGAAGTCTGTTGTCTCAAAGTTCGGAAACATGCTAATTGCTGAGTGGATCATTCCTCCTTCCTTAAGAAACAATGGTCTCCATTGTGTGCTCATTTAGGTGAGGAAACTTGTGGGTTATTTCAATAG
This sequence comes from Pseudotsuga menziesii, assembly GCA_001517045.1. Taxonomy (NCBI): domain Eukaryota; kingdom Viridiplantae; phylum Streptophyta; class Pinopsida; order Pinales; family Pinaceae; genus Pseudotsuga; species Pseudotsuga menziesii. The sequence goes on from LPNX010734951.1 coordinate 97,135, forward strand.
AAAAGTACCATTTTCCTTGCAAGGGGAGTTGTCCAGCTTTAGCCACTTGAAACAAGGGAATGGAGTTCGTCCTTGTATGGCGTATACATTGTCCCACAATCGTATCACAAAGAATAGGTTCCTGCATATGGATGGATGTCTATCAGCTATTTTTTCTACAAGTCGTCATGTTCCAACAATGGTGCAAGATATGGTCAAAGTAAATCTACATTGAAAACTGGATGTAGGCCAAGGCATGCAGGACTGTCGAGCTTAAAATCATTTTATCCAATCTATTTAAGGATGTTGTATGGACCATATCATAAAGGTTTCATATTTTTGTATGGGTTAGTGAAGTGCTCCTTCTTTAGATGTAACCAGACCTGATCCCCAATTCGGAATGAATGAGGAATACGATGCTTATGGTGTCGGTCCTTAGCTTTTGCATTAGCTTGCTACAACATTTCTTGTGCTTTCTTCTGGATGTTGTATATTTGATCTCTGAACTTTAATGATATCTCAACATCTCGTACTTTGAAGTCGGTGTCATTCGATTGTGTCGAGGAACTAATCAATTCGATAGGCGATGAAGGTTGAAATCCATAACAGATATTGAATGGACTCTTGCATGTAGAGCTGTGTTGAGCATGATTGTAGCTGTGCTGTATGTATGGGAGTTTTTCAATCCATGTTCAGTGATGCTTGTGGTTGTACATGCGAATAATTTGTACTACCAAACATATTATGACTTCAGTTTGTCAGTTTGTTTGAGGATGGAAGGTTGTCTACATATAAAGTCTCGTGTCGAGCTGTTGCTAGGGATTTTTCCAAAAGGTGCTGACAAATCTGGCATTTTGCAAAGATAATGGTTGTTGGAAATCCATAATGTTTCCAAACATGTCCGAAGAAGAGTTGAGAATTCTGTTGTGCTGATGTAATCTTCTTGCATGGTATGAGTATAGCCATCCTAGAAAATCTGTCGAATACTAATAAGATCTCATCATGCTAATGTTTGGTAGTAGGATATCCCATCAAGTAGTCCATAGAAATAGATTCCCATTGTCGACTAGGAGTTGGAAGGGGTGTGTACAATCCTTGTCGTCGATTTGACGATTTATAAATAGCACAAACCATGCACGATTGAATGTACTTGCTGACGTCATATCTAAGTGAAGGACAATAAAAATAATTTTGGAGGATAAAAGCTATTTTTGCAACTCCAAAATTAACTGCAGTTTTGTTGTAGTGCATGTCCCAAATGAGCTTCTTTCTGTGCTCATCGATTAGTACACAAAATTGTCCAAGCTTGTATAGCAAGGTGTCCTTCAGGAAGTAGTCGATAGTAGATAGTGTGTTGGCATGAAGTTGTCAATAAATTACGGAGAATTGTATTCTACCGAATACAACTGTGGCCAATTAGTGGTGTCGTAACCCTGCATACTCATCATTGTAAACAGTAGAGTAATGGGTGGTTGGCTAAGACAATCAGCTGCAGCATTGGCTTTACATTTTTGATATTTAATTACCAATTGAAATTGTTGCAGGTAATTAATCCACTTGAGTTTTTGAGTTGTATGTAGTTTCGACTGGGACGCGACAAACTGTAAAGTCTTATGATTAGTAAGAATGATCGTTTCCTTGCCAAGAATGTAATTTCTCCATTGCGTAAGATCTTATACAATGGCCTACAATTATTTTTCATACATCGAATACCTTCTAACAGTTTCATTGAAAGTTTCAGAATTAAATGCGACTAGGAGACCCAACTGAGTGATCACTGCGTCGAGGGCATAGTCTGATGAGTCTGTCTCAATCTCAAAGGGCTTATGTGAATCAGGTAACACAAGTACTGGTGTAGTACAAAGTGTGTTTTTTAGTTGTTCAAAATCTTGTTGTTGTGCCAGTGTCCATTTGAAGACAGTTTTCCCATTTCCTTTAGTCAACTGATTCAAAGGCCATGCGATGTGACTAAAGCCAAGTATGAACCATCGATAAAAATTTGCCAAACCAAGAAAACTTCTCATCTCATGAATGTTTTGATGAATGGGACAATATTTGAGGATCTATACTTTTTCTAGGTCGACATGAATGCCTATGGAGTCAATTACATACCCCAAATATTTGATGTTGGTCTTGCAAATGAGAATTTGTCTATGTTCATATATAGTCAATGTTGTTGGAGAATGTCAAAGACTTGTTAAAGTTATTTGACATGTTCTTCCCATATCGACTGAAAATCAAGATATCATTGAGATAGAAAATGACACACTTGTCCATGTATCTCATGAAGGTTGCAGGTGCATTGGTTAAGACAAAAGGCATGACTAACCATTCCAACAATCCTTCCTTGGTCAAGCTTCGTAAAGAACTTAGCACCTCTCATACTTTCAATGAGCTCATATATCCATGGAAGAGGATACATGTTCTTTATTGAAATTTGTTGGGATTACAGCATCAAGAGTCATTCTCCAGTCTTGTAAGTAATAGCAAGACAGTAGACTTGTGTATTCCTACAAATATCCTCATCTGATTGAGGTGTTGATGCAGTAAGCTTGTGTAGTCCTACAAATATCCTCATATGATTGAGGTGTACAGTAGGCTTGTGTAGCCCTACGAATATCGTCATACGATTGAGGTGGTGATGTAGTAGGCTTGTGTAGCCCTATGAATATCCTCATATAATTGAGGTGGATAGTAGGCTTGTGTAGTCCTATGAATATCCTCATATGATTGAGGTGGTGATGTTGTAAAGTCTTGTGAGTAATATCAAGAAAGTAGGCTTATGTAGCCCTACAAATATCCTCATATGGTTGAGGTGGACAGTAGGCTTGTGTAGCCCTACGAATATCCTCATATGGTTGAGGTGGATAGTAGGCTTGTGTATCCCTACGAATATCCTCATATGATTGAGGTGGACAGTAGGCTTGTGTAGTCCTACGAATATCCTCATGTTGTGAGGTGGTGTACTTTACTAAGTAGATATACTATGTGATGTATGGCTAGTCATGGTCAACAGGTGCTACAATTCTCCTTTAGGGATTAGCTACCCCTAGAATTATTTACTTTAGCATGTGACTATATGACCCGGGGAAATACATATGATCATAGGTTTGGAAACGATCTTATGAGTATGATATGATAAAGATGATTATTTCATGAAAACACATATGGGCCATGCAGATATATTTAATATAAGCACAGAGAAAGAGAGAGAACTCGAAATGCATATTTTTCCACCAAGTAAACTCGAATTGATTAGATATCAGTTGAGTATTAGTTATGGTAAACAAGTTCAATTAATTAAGAAATCAACTCCTTAATTTATGCAAGTGATCGTTGGAAATAAACACTGATGGAGAAGCACTAGTTCTGTTTGGTTACATTCAGTTACTGTTTAGTTACTTCAGTTTTGTTCAGTTACATTCAGTTTTGTTCAGTTACATTCAGTTCATTTCAATTACATTCAGCTATGTTCAGTTACATTCAGTACAGTTCAGTTACACTCAGTTGTATGCAGTTACACTCAGTTACATTTAGTTGCATGTAGTTCCATTCAGTTCAGCTCAGTTAACAACTCAGTTAGAGTTAGTTAATTAATGGAAGGCACATATATTCTTGTGGGAGATAATTATGGAGTGTCAGCTTGGCACCAGATCATGGGGGTGCATGATTGAAGATGAATCAGTGTTTAAAGTGTTAACAAGTTGTTGATACATGAAACCATTCTATTTTTGTTGTAAAACCTAATTTGACTTGTTATTAAAGTGCTATGCACTTGGCAAGTTAGATACGATGTTCCATTAGATCTCCTCTCTCTGGTGCTCTCAGTGAAAGCAATCTGCTATTGTGTTGTAATCATTCTCTGCTAATAATCTATCATACTTTAAGATTGTTTGCTGAGTTTTTTATCCTCTGAATCAGTAGAGGGTTTTCCCAGGGTATATCTTGTGTTCTATGGTTTGATTTATGTCTTTGAATAATTAATGAGATTTGTATGCACTGTTATTATGAATTAAAGTTTTAAAGTTCAAGTTTCTAAATGTTTTTCTCAATCACTAACAAAATCTTGTTGAGATCTCGATAGTCGATGCAATGCGCCAAGTCTCGTCTTTCTTTGGAACTAGGACGACTAGACTTCCACTGGGAGAGGAGTTGGGGCGAATGTGACCTTTGTTGATTAAATATTTGGTTTGTTTGTGAATCTCTTTGTTCTCGAGAATGGATCTTCTGTAAACATATATGTTAGGTAATGAAGAACCAAGAACAATTTCAATGGAATGTTTTCCCTAACAATGCAGAGGTACTCCATCTAGCTCTTTGAATACCTTATGATATTCATCAAGAATATGGTTGATATGTTAGTGTTGTTAGGAGATGCATTGGTCGGTGATTTGACTCATTGCTGCAGTCTTCCTAGAATTCAGAGGCTTTATCATAATCAATGCAAAATTCTGATCATGGTTGTTGAGCTTCTTTGTTTGTTTGGTATATATCATAGCAACCGTAGATGTAGGTTATTTCTCTGGTATGTCGTACCATTGATTCTGAATTTTGACAATCACTTTCTGTGGTCGTGACTGATATGTACCATGTTGATCCCATAGGTAAGGTTTTTCAAACAGGGTGTCGACTATGGATAGAGGCGCCACATCATAAAGTACTTCATCTTCGAAAGGCTTGATAAAGTAGGTGAGTCAGCATTGGCAAGTGATCCTTAGTTCCTGTCCATCCTTCATCCAACCGATATTGTAAGGTTGAGTATGTGGAGTGGTGGAAAGACCTAGTTTCTTCACAAGGCATTCAGGAAACAAAGTTCTTCTAGCTACCATTATCCACAATCAAATGTAATGGATTTTTTTGAACCCATGTCTCTATATAGAACAGACATTCTCGTTCCTCCTCATCAATGATGGTCGAGGCTTTCGAAGGCTGTTGATGTCGAAGCCAAGAGGGTCGATGCTTTTAGGTCAGATTCTACCAGGGATTTATCAAATAAGTCGAAGGTTGACAATTTTTCCAAAAATGTCTTACGAGCTTTTCATTCTAGCATATCATTCCAGGATGAATTGTGATAATCACACCATTTCCCGGTATGATCTATTTGTTGCGGTCCTTCTTGTCTTTCTGGAAAAAAAATTATGATAATCAGGCATTGGCGGGGGCTCCTAAGAAGGGGGCTTTGACTTGTCAAAGTTGGCTGATGACTTCTTGCCGGATGTTCGACCTGTCGGATTGTTCGTGAAACGTGCTTTCCCTTGTTGTTNGGTGCTTTGACTTGTCAAAGTTGGCTGATGACTTCTTGCCGGATGTTCGACCTGTCGGATTGTTCGTGAAACGTGCTTTCCCTTGTTGTTTAGCTTCAAGCTTACGAGTATAATGAAATGCATATGCAACCGTACTGACAGTCAGAAAATTTGTCTCTTGCTAAATGTATGTGGATAATATGTTGACGTACTTTAGGACAAGCAATTTCTCTTCTTCTTGGATGCCAAGTCTAGCCATGAGTCGATAGAATTCGTCTGTGTAACTTTGCACGGACTAGTTTTTCCATTGCCTTAGTTGTTGCCACTTCTTATACTATTGTTAAAGATACTTGGGCGGGTAGAACTCCTTTCAGATGTATTCGACAAATTTTACCCATGTGTCTATGGGGTCACCTTCTTTTTCCATATTTGTCAATAAATTTTTCCCACCAGCAATGTACGAAAGTTGACATCTTTAAGGATGCAATGGTGATATTTTCCACTTTGGAGAGTTGATTTACGGAGTAGTAATATTCCAATTGTTGAACCCAATTATCAATGGATTTCGCATTAATATTGCCTTCAAGATTCGGTATGTCCATATTCATTTGCACTTTGAAGGGGTTGATTTTATCGGAGTGGGGTCTCATCGAGGATTCTCTAGATGTCAAAGCGAATCGCAAGAGAATATCGCTGAACTGGGAAAAAATTTCAGTTCGCTGACAAGCCAATGATTTTTCTGTGATTTGCTCTGTCTCCTCAGTTGCATGTCTATTGTTTGCTTCTTCGGCCATCTTTTCTGAAGTCGAATATAATGTATGCTTGTTTTGCTGAGTTTGTGAGCATGTTTGAACATGCATAAGTTAAATAACTTCGATGTAAGTGCTTATGTAACTTAACCTCTGAACAAGATCTGATACTAAAGATCTCTGTTGTGCCCAGGTGCATGCTAGGGACAACAATTCGACTAAAGGAGTTGAGCATTGTTATGGCAGAAGCATAAAAAGAATAGATAAAGCAGGAAATACACTATATAGAAAGAAAGTATGTGCACAGATAATATGCAAGAATTTGAACCAATTTCTATTATTACTTCTTCTCCATGAGGGATGATCGATGCATACTACAATAGTGTACATGTTTATATAGAATGATGAGATGCTTAGGTGCCTACCTGTAACGTTCAGTTACAAAAGAAGTTATAACAGTCCAAAGGTTCAACTGTCGTAGATGACTGGAAGATAGAGAGACATTATGTCGATGTTCGACAGTCGTCGGTGTCAACAATACATGTCGATATGTTGTATGTCGAGCAAGAAACCTGTCGAGGTTGTTGAATTTGGTTGTGTCAAGGTTCAGATTTGCCGAAGGTGATATTGATCATGTCAAAGTACTAGAAGTCAGTTGTGTCAAAGTAGTCGAAGTCCTAGACTTTGTCGAAGTTCGACAACATGCCAACTGGTGAGTGGATCAAGATGGGCCTCTTACTTATGGATGGATCGATACAGTTTTGGGAAGCTCAAAATGACATCATAAAGGAATTAGATCCTAGACCCTACACTTCTATATTTATTTGATGGCCACCTATAAGCCCTCCATCATAATTATAAAGGATCATATGGGGTATCTATCCAAAGTACATGTGTAATGTTTCTCTACCTTGACATCTCACATTGTCAACAATCTATATGAACAGTTATATATGTCGTAGTTTATTTCTTTTGTGGGGTTTGATATAATCTATGTAAGGTAGTTTTTTTTCATTTTAAATAATATGGTTCAAAATTTAATATAAATTTTGAGTCATAAATCTATTATAAAAATTAAAATTCATAATTTTGAATATATATATATATATATTCTCAATTTTATATAATATTATTAAATAAATTAAAATAAAAATAAAGATTTTTGTTTTTATAAAAATATTCTTAATATAATAGGTTAAAGTAAAAGTAAAGAGAAGACGTGATGGTATCAATATAAAGAAATATGTAGTATAATTTTAATTTTTTTTAAATATTCTTAATTGAACATAATGTGATTATTTAGTTATAATATTTTAAATTTAAAGAAATATGTGGTATAATTTTAAATTATTTTTTTAATATTCTTATTAGAACATGTTGTGATTATTTAGTTATAATATTTTATATTTTTTGAAAAATATTCATATAATGTCATTATTTAGTTTTTTAAATTTTTAAATTTTTAACTTTATATATATAATTAAGGGAAAAAAATCACTTTATTCACATTGAATAAGCATGGGCTGCCCTCTAGGAGCATACATTAAGTACAACAAAATCGCCTCATTCTTTGCTACATTTTGTGGGATTCACTTAGCTTCAAAAGGATCATCTTGTCCAGTTTGCTTGATTAATTACAAGATTACATACTGATTTACCACCTGGTTATTTACAAAGTGTGTCACCTCCATTAAACCTAGAGGGAGAGAAAGAGCCAATTTTTAGAGTTTATTAGCCTCTATGTTCAATTCTCTATAAATATGTTGGAAGGTGATTGACTCAAATGTCGCCACTTGGTCTCTTATTGCTCTTAGCAAATGCTGGAGGTGAGGAGCATTTATCTGAATGTTCCCGTTTTCTCGGTCTGTTGTCATCTTGGAATCCCCAAAGAGCTGTAAGTTCTGAACTTGTTTTTCCTGAGCCAATCTAACATCTATCCAAAGGGCTTCAAGTCCTGCTTTATTGTTTGTGCCTTGCCCTGGTGCAAATTTTATCTCGAATCTTGTAGCCTCATTGAGGAATAAGCTGCCTCCAGCTTCTCCCAGAGGAGGTTCCCCTTGACTGGAACCATCAAAGAAGCCCCATGGTTTGCTTTTATCTATTTCTGGTGCTCTGATAGCTCTTGTTGGTTTTGGTTTTGACAGTGCTTTATGTTCACTCAATTTCTGCAATAACATATTTATTGTTATTTCTATTGATGTCCAAGTGTTTTTGAAAATGACTATGTTTCTTGTTTCCCATATAGTAAAAACAAAAAGAGTTGGGAGTGCTTCATGGGAACGTACCCTTTCATTTCCCCACCAAATTTTGAATCTATGCTCAAGAGAATCATCCTCATCTAGATTGGAAGAAGGATCCAACTTGTAATTGACTTGTTTCCACACTGTTCCTGCATATTTGCAAGTGAAAAAAAGGTGTGAGTTCGATTCTCCTTCAACTCTGCATAATAAGCAAATTCCAGACCCTGTGAAGCCTCGTTTGAGTAAAGCTTCCCGAGTTAAAAGTTTGTTATTCATGGCCAACCATAATGTTAAGATGGATTTGAGGGGTGACTGAATTTTCCATATTCTAGACCACCACCAACACTCTGACTGTTGATTTTCCAAATGTATCATTGCTTCATATCCCAACTTAGCTGAGAATCTGCCATCTTTCATGTTCCATGACCAAATTAATGTGTCCCTTTCCTCTCTTAACTGAATAAAGTTGTTTTCCACCTGACATATATAACTACTCCATTTTGCTGCTTCATTTTCCTCTAGCTCCAATTCTTGCGATGTTTTCCATACTGTCCCTTCCTCTGTCTGAGAGGGCGCATCTGCTAGCATTCTGACTCCTTTGTCTGCTAACTATGTGATAAGCTGATCAGCCTAGTCTAAATTTTTCACCTGATCCTTCTCATGGATCTCGTCCAATTTGTATGCTTCTTCCATTTCCTATTTTCCATGCTACCCAATTCCCTATTAATGGAAAAGCCATGACAAAGGATTTCTAGCATATATATCCTCCTTTGTATATTTTAATTGGTTGTCTGAACCAGTCCTTTATTGAGGCATTAGGGAAATATTTAACTCTCATAGTTCTTCCCCATAGAGACTCAGGATTCTCAACCATATACTACAAAGATTTGGCCACTAAGGCTTTTCTAAAAAGATCATGGTTTTGTATTCCCCAACCTCCTTAGACTTAGGGAGGGCTATAGTGGTCCATCTCACTAATGGAATTCCTTCTACTTTTTTGCTAGCATTCCACAAGAAGGAGAGGCATTTTTTTTCTTCTGATTTTCGCATGTATTCCTTTCGGTATGTAAGGTATTGAGGCCCAATAAACAAGATTCTTTGCAGCACTACTTTTAATAGGACTAGACTCCCTCCCCTTGAAATAAATTTTTTGGTCCACATGGACACTCTATTATCAATTTTTTTTGTACAGCCAGGTCCAATCCTAAAAAGAGTAAGCATTTGGTTTCAATTGAAACCCTATATATTTGAACCCTTCTAATAATGGAGCTACTGAAACTGGGATTGACTCCTTGGCTTGTGTTAAATTCTCCTCTTGTACATTGTTGTAAGATAGCTTTAAATTTTCCATATTGATCTCCATCCCTATTGCTTTCTGATAATTATCTAGAACTTTAACCAGTTTCTCCATATTTCCCAGGGTTCCTTCTCCAAACATTAACACATCATCTACAAACAAAACATGTATGAGTTCAATCTGATTGGAAATTATTACCCCCTTTATCATCCTTTCTTCCCTTTCTTTGTGAATATATATGCTTAGTGCTTCTACTACTAACAAAAAGAGAAAGGGAGAAAGAGGAGATCTCTTCCTTAATCCTCTTGATGGACAAAAGAAATTGGAGGGGGGTCCATTTATCAGGACCGCGAATGAGGTTAACTTAATGCACCCCATCATCCATTCCACCATCTCCACTGGCATTCCTCTCTGAACTAAGAGTAGATGCAAGAAAGTCCAACTCACTCTATCATAGGATTTGGATAGGTCTACCTTTAGTGAAAAATCCGATTGCTTTTCTATTTTGATGGAATGCATAGCCTCTTGTGCTAAAGACGTTGCATCATGGATTTGCCTATTGAAAAGAAAGACAAATTGTTCCTCTATAATGAACTAACTCAAAAAAGGTTTTAGTCTCTCTGCTATTGTTTTTGCTATGATTTTATAAATCATGTTGCAACAAGAGATTGGTCTAAAATCCTAAAAGGTTTCACCTCTATGTTTTTTTGGTATAAGGGTGATAAAGTTGGAATTCATTGCCCCTAAGACCTTCCCTATTCGTTGTGACTCTCCTACCACCTTCAAGATATCATTTTTGAGCAAATAATAAAAACCAAGAGATAAATCCAAGTGAAACCCATCCGGCCCAGGGCTTTTGCCTTTCTGGAAAGAGTGCAAAATTTTGCTAAGCTCATCCTCTAACACTTCCTCTATTAGATATTGTTTCATCTCCTCTGTGATTAACCGAGGGAAAAGACTGAGGGCTTCTAGGATTTATTCAATAGGGAACCCTTAAGGGGTTGTGAACCTTTTATGGAAGTGCTCTTCTGCTTCTTTAGTCTTGTCTTTAAAGGTTTGTGTTGTTCCACCTTCTTCGTCCTTGATTTCTAGAATAGTGTTGATATTTTTCCTATGAGAAGCATGGCAATGGAAAAATGTTATATTCGTATCCCCTTCCTCAAGCCATAGTGCTCTGTTCTCGAGTCTGCATAGATTCTCTTCATTTGCTAGGATTATACTTCTCTTTTGTTCCTCATTTTTTAGCAATTGTAACTCTTATGTAGAAAAATTCCCTGTAATGTTGGAGTTGTAGAGATTTTGGATTTTCTGCTCTGAATCCTTAAGCTCCTTTTGGTGTGACTCTCTATATTTTTTCCCCCACTCCTTCAAGAGTTTCTTAATAGTTGAAAGGTTAGTCGTCATTTGATACATACAACTTTTTGAAGACTGAACCTCCAAGGTTTTCTAGTTTGACTTAACCATCTCCTTATACTCTTCATTTTCAACCCACACTAGGTTGAACTTAAAGGGAGGTAGTGGTTTCTCCTCTTAATTTGTGACAGAAAGTGTAATAGGCCTATGTTCCAATAGACCCCCTATTTCCACTACAGTTTTAAACACCAAGTGATTCTAGAAAAGGTTTTCTGAGATTAAGAACATGTCCAGTCTCTTTGAGATCGCCTGCTCTCCACTACTGTTGTTTTTACAGGAATGTTCTATTCGAATTGGTTGTAGGTATATTAACTTATTTTGTTCAAATAGGGAGCTGAAATAGTTAGCTAGCACATCCGACCTTACATTTTGTCCCCATACTTCTCTTGCAGTCAAGGTTAGATTTGGGTCCCCTGCCGGTATCAAGTTTTCTTGATCTAGAGCTCCATCATTGTTTAGGGTTTCCCAATAATTTCTTATGTCATAAAAAGGGCCATAAACATTGAGGAAGAAGAATATAATCCTTGTTTCTCAGTCTTCCATATCTGTTCCAAGAGCATCCTGGTATTCTAGTTTGGAATGAAAAATGATTTATGGGCTCCAAGCTGTTAGAAGACCACTTGAGTGGCCTTCTGCATCTATGGTTTCCATTCGCCAATCCTTTAGAATGGCCCCCATTACCTCTTTTGCTATGCTCACCATTCTTCATTGTTTCCTAGATTGTTATGATTTTTAGATTTTTTTTAGTTCTAAAATCCTATGGAGGGATATTAATTAAGGAGCCCTAATAGGGGATTTTTTCACTCTAAGAGCTTGTCCTATAATAGCTTGCTTACCCTCCATGATCTCTCTTTCTGCTTGTAATTGTGCCTTATTCAAGAAATATTTGCGCCCCACTGATGCTTTGGGTATGTGACTGTGGGCTAAACCCCCTGTCGGCCACATACTGTTCTCCTATCTATTCCTAGGCCTCAAATCATAGACCTTGCTTTCTCTCGAGCTTGTCTATTTCACTTTAGTGGGTACTTTCACCTCTTCCGTTAAAACATTTGGTGAGTATTCAATCTTATCCCCAAGACTTTTTTCCATAATGGTTTGTGACAAATAAACATCAGGTAAAGGAAAAAAATGAATATTATTACCTTTGTTCGTCGACGTCTCACTGGGACCATCCATGTCGTCACCTTTTTGCTTGATGTCTGAAGCTGATAGAACCTCGCGCTTCTCTTCTTCCACTGCTTCACTCTTTGATTCTACCACCTTCACATTCTGGAGTCCGTCATCAGTGTCACACACTATGTTCTCTGGCTCTCCTCTTGAAGTAGTGAGTTTCTCCACCCATATCTTCTTTCTTACCAAAACTTTCTTATGGACTGGCTTCGGATTCTCTCCTACATTCACCGGGAAGTTGTTTTGGAGATGTCCAACATGGCGGCAATTGAAACATCTGAATGGAAACTTCTAGTAGTCAATTCGTTGAATCCATATGCTCCCATGCATTTTGATTATTATCTCCTCAAACATCCCTTCTCTTACATCCAATTCCACCAAAATTCACGCACATCCCCTATCAACCTTATCCACCCAGTCGTCTTCGAGCTTGATCAATTTTCCAATTTTGTTCCCTATTGCTTCTAGAATGTGTTGCTGCCAAAAAACCATTGATAGTCCTGGAAAGATAGCCCATACTTGCTGGACATTGTGAGGTTCCTTTCTTGCATTAAAATTGATATGCCACTTTCTTAAAATCATCCCAGAAGGTTCCCAATTCCAACTGTCTCAATAGTAGGGTGTTGTCCTCTTCCTCCGCTAACTTGAATAAGAACCACCCTCTTGGTAAGACATGAAAATGCGGGTTATAACCCAGAACTGGGTTCCAAATTCTCTCCATTCATGCTTTCAAGGGAGGATTCCCAGTGATTTTTCCATGGAATCTCCCTACCAATGCAATTTTTAGGTAGATTGGAATGTATGATATCAAAATGTCCTTCCCGACTGCCAGTTATGGGTAATTACATTTGGGCTTCATTCCTATGTTCTTTGGCTTCATTTTGTCTGTAGTTCCACCATTCCCTGCAGGGTGAGATTCGCACGTATGTGAACTGTCATCCTCGATCCTGTACTCATTAATTTGGGCGGGGTGATGTCAATGCCCGTCAGCCTTAGCTCCTCTTCCAAGCGAAATATCGCGTACTGTTTAGGTTCCACTTCGTAGTCCACCACGTCGTCATACATCGTGGTGCTGCAAAATGATTCTGCTGGCAAGCTCCCAGTTTTTTCAACAAGGATAAAAAACACCTAAAAAAAACCTCTAGGATCTTGCTTCACCGCTGTCTTCGTTTCCTCACTACTCTGCTTATTCCCCCTTCACACCTTCGGACATTTTGCTACCACCATATATGTGTGTGTGTGTGTTATTAGAGTAAAGTGGAGATGGGATAGTATCAATATAAAGAAATATGTAATATATATTTCAATTTTTTTTTAACAAAAACAGTAAAATATATATATCTATATATATATTAAAAAGGGTTGTGCACATCCATCCAAAACATAGCAAGTAAAACACTGATATAAGAAAGCTGAGAAAGAAGGTTAGCATAAACTATTGTCTGAGTTGAAATTCATCTAAATCTGGCATGAAAGTTCTTATTGTGCACTATTACTAAAGAAGAGTATATGCGAACAAATTGCTGGTTCAAAATTATACAAAAAACCATAGACAAAGCTGAGGGAACTATTTTGGTTTTCCTGGAAACCCCATAGGCTGGATGACTGAAAATTCTTCCATTGGTTGAGCTGCTCCACCGGGGTGGTATTGACAATGGTTGCATTGATTCATTTGGACGAGCTTCTACAGATATTCCTTGATGAAATTTGTCGTTCCCATCAGCTCTTTAAGATCTCTATCATGGTCATCTATGCGGGAGTCGTGGCAGCTACTCTGGTAGGACAAGAACCCCGTGTCAGAAACCAAGTGCTTTACATCATAAGCCATATTCATGTTGTCCTCGACGTCGACCGCAATGAAATATGAAATCCTGCGAATGTGGAGCTTGAGGTCCTCCTGACCTGCCTTAAGGGTAAATTACCCCGAACCACAACCCTTGTTTTCCATTTAAAGGCCTGTGAACCAAGAAGAGAGAACTGAGGTCAAAACCTGAGTAGCAAAGGTCCTAGTCGTCGACAGAGTTGTAGAGGAGTGGGCGTCGGTAAAAGGCACAAAGCTTATGGCAGGAAAACCTTCGACATTGTGTAAGATGATGGTAGCAGTTGATCCTTCGTCGATGGGCGGGATATTGTTAGCAGCGGACCATCCAACAGTAGACGTAGAGAAATCAAATGTAGAACCTGCAAGAGAGAGTTCAATGCCTTTGACAGTAGGATCTAAATGTGAATGCGAGAGGAGATAGGCGTTCAAATGGAGGCAAGGAGCCATGGCGAAAGTGTGGGAGGAGTTGGCTCGCACCGTGAAGAAGGATGGGGACTTAAGGCACAGCAGGGGAGGAGGCCACGCGTTAAGGGAAATGCCACTAAGCCAAACAAGGAAGGGCACGTTGGACGAGGCGACGTGAACCATGGAGGGAAGGGATGAGTGCAAGAGAGGGAAGAGGCTTAGGGGATGAACTTGTGGATGACCCCTTGGTCATTATAAACCAATGAACCTTGAGGTAGGGAGGCCCCTTTGTTGGCCAAGCTATCGGCGAGTGCATTATTCGATATGAGGAAGTGATAATAGGTGATGCGAGGGGGGAGGTTTAGGTGGGATATCATGTCATATATTTTTTTGCAATTGATGGATCATGCAAAGTAGCCCGAGCGCATCTTTAAGATGACTTGACGAGAGCCCCCAAAGATGAGAAGATTTGAGATGGATCCTCGGTCTATCAATTATAAGCCATGTAGGAGCGCCAACCATTCCACCTCATTGTTTGTCTTGGTTTTGAGGCCCCAAGCAAAAGTCTTCACAATTTTTCCTCTAGGTTCAAAGATGACCCCTCCCAAACCTACCTCCCTGTGTTTTAATATTCTTAATAAAGCATAATGTGGTTATTTAATTATAATGTCTAAAAAAATTTAAAAACATTCTTAATATAACATGATGTGATTATTTAATTATTTAAATTTTAAAGTTAGAGAAGTTATTTAAATGTTTATATATTTTTTAATAAAAATGTTATTTAAATTGACATATTATATGTTTTAATTAATTATTATTTTATTATATTAAAGTATTTAAAAATATTAGTTCTTTTCAAATAAAGTTATATTGATAATTAATGAACTAAATTATCTATTTTAAAATATGTTTCATCATGGTTGTGACGAGATTTATTTTATGAATTTTAACATGACATTAAATGCTGTCAAGTTGCAGATTTATATGGAGATTATAATCTTCAAATATCATGGTGCAACTTTGTCTATATTTATAAGTGAAAAAAGGGAACTTATTATCAAATTCTCCTTTAGATGTGGGAATTTTGATGTATCAAATTTGTAACATGTGGAAAATTTTGATCTATCTAGTTTGTAGATATGGCTCGTCGTGTACAAAAAGAAAAAAATTGCGTTGCTTGTTGAGGCAATTGAAACAATGGGCAATGAAGCAAACAATAGCAATAGCAGTGTTCACCATATTCTATTAGCAATGGTCTTGAACTTGTATTTGTGCTCTTAGAACATCCATGTTGCTAATGTGATTAGTTGCAAGATCGAATGTCCCATATGTTTATTATCTTTTCTTTTTGAAGTTGTTTTTTTTACAAAATATTGGGAGGATGTCTCAATGAAAATTGATGGAATTCCTTTTTTGAATTCTTCCAGGCAGAATTTATGAGCTAGTTTCAATGATATATTTATATAGTAGGATGATAGTTTTTTTTAAAGGTGGTTCACCATTTGTTAGTGGGTTATTCCACCGGGAAATACGCCAACACCTGATATTCTAACATGAGAATCAAGGTATGGCTAGATTACACAGTCCGCACATTTATTACAAAGGGGGCTCAACAAGAGAAAACATGTTACTTACAAGATTAGAAATCAGGTGGGGAGGGTAACAATCATTCCTCCCAACCACCCAAGCTACATCCAATGGACAATAGACTGATCATACTTGTCTTTGCACATGCTGATCTAGTATGTGAGTTAAGGCACTTGTTGCCTCTGAACAAGATGATTCATTTTAATATAATGGATTACAAATTTTTTTCTAAGAAAAAAAAATAATGGTCCAAAACACATTATACAACTTGACGAGAACTCTAAATAGTTCTCATTTTTTATAGGTTGCATTTAGTGGCTATTTTTACTTATGAATCAAAAAGTAATGTTACCAGTAGCACCCTTTTTTTTCGAGGCTATAATTACATATTTTTCAAAACCCCAACTAGTGTCGACGCAATAAAAACCCTAAATCAACCCCTAAATAAAAAAAAGTAGTTCTCAAGAATCACCATTGTTTTTATTCGGGGTTAAAATTACATCATTTTGGAGTGTTGCCTTCACAATTAGTGCCATTATAACGAAAAAGCCAAAATCAACCTCCAGATAGAAAAGAGGTGATACTAGTGCTACCCCTTTTTTTTGTTGGATAACAGTTGTAGGCATTCTGAAACAATACATTACCTTATAAAATATATATATAACTTTAAAAACAAACCAGGAAAATAATAATAATAATAATAATAATAATTTTTTATAAATAATATATATTTTAACAAAAAAATATTTAAAAAGAAAAAATTATTCAAAGCTATTGAAAAAAACAACACACACATAAATACAAAATTATAAAAAATACAAAAAAAAAATTAAAGTATGGTGAAGTCAAAATTTAAAAGAAAAAAGAAAAAAAAACATAATCATAAAACAATACATAATTTCCACTCCAAAGTGGGGGCTTGTGGACGAGGGCTTGATACGCTTAACATCGAGACCCCTCCCCCTTTAGCATACTCTTCCTGTATGTTCTAAGTAATAACATAACTAGCAATTGCCTCAAGCAAGATGGTGCGACAATACACCGATAAGTTGTTGTTGGAGGGTGAAATGGATAGAAAGAGAAAATGAAAATCGAAAAAAGTGTATCGACATAATTTTAAACATCCTTTAGACTCGACATTGCAATTAAAAAAATTATTTTAGTTACAAGGTATAAAGGATATATTAATCTTGGTTGAATTTTTTTGTTTCAAAATCATTACCTTGAAGATTTAGTTATAATTTTTGTAGAAAGGTTATGTAGCCCTTTAGCCATATTTTATCCATTTTCCCCTAGGCCAAACTAAAGCACTACATTTACCCAAGTCATGATAAAATAGCCGAATTACCGGTATTTTTATAAATCTTTTGGAAAAATATTGTTTTTATGTCAAAACCGTTGTCTATATTACCTTGAAAGTCAAGCATGCATTGAAAATCGTTAGAGCAAATTTCAAGATTCGTGTATCTAAATCAAAAGTTATTCGTGCTTGTCGTAAATGTGGGATATAGTTCCCAAGTGAAAATTAAAAACATTATAGTGCATTTGTTTAAAATCTCACAGTAAAGAGTTTTGGGTTTTCAAGTTAAAATGCATATGCACATTTTATAATAGGAAACTTACTATTGGAGCATACAATTGTGATGAAGTTAAATATATGTCAGGGAATTATATGTTGAGTTGAGAAAGTATGGGGATGTTGATAATAACTCTATGTAGGCAATGAGTTGAAGAGATGGAATGAAAGGATTGGTGTGAATTAATGGTTACGAGTTCCTTCAGCAAAATGTGTATTTATCATTGGTGATTGTACAAGGTTTATTGAAAGTATTGGAAAGCCTCCACTTCTAGCTTTGGCTCAAGTTGAAAAGAGAGAAGGAAAGTATTTTACCCTACTTATGAATCAGCTTGATAGGTATACCACAACCATAATTGTAACACAATTCAACTATAGTGACAAGGGCATTACTCCAAATTGAGCACAATTGAGCAAAAGAGGAATTTTGAGCATTTGTGTTGGATAAAAATAGTCAGTAGAATTCCCAATTCCAACATAATCAACTTCTACTATGTTGCTTTGTTAATATATTGGAAATAAAATCTTGTTTGTTAACAGAGTGTCATTTTTTTAAATGTGAGATGAAGTACAATTATTAGATTGAATGTTTTTGTCAATAATCAAGAGAGATGAAAATTGTGAACAAATTTTTATGTTATGTGTATCAAAATTTGTGATCAACAATATCATATTTTGCATATATAATTTGTCGGTACTTGTTGAACTTTATATTCTTCATATCTAATTTATTGTTTTTAACCATGAGAGCTTAGCAACCTCCCAAGAATATATCCAACAACCTACAAGCCACATATACCAATAGCTCATATGTTCACCTGGGAAGATATTTCACATCAAGGGAATGCCTACCCTTTTTGCGTCACTATGACGGATCAATATGTGCACCCTTACCCTCCACAATAATTGAACTTGTAACCTCATCAAAGATAACACGTGTTCTTAACCATTAGGTCCACTAAGGTGCACATCATATCCAATTCCTCGAAAGGTGTTGATCGTTATCATTAGGTTTGTGGCATGCCTCTTTGGGCCTATCTTAATAATAAAAAGGGACACCTAACGTGATGGAGTCAAGTGAAAATCCTGAAGATTATTTCATGAAAGAGATTCTAGAGTGCTTGAGATTTTAATCTGCAATAATAATGATTAAAGACAAATTTGAAATGAATTAAAATAGGAATATTTCACATAGCAAAACATCTATTCTATTAAAAATAAAATTAATGCTTCCTTTTATCACATGCTCTATGAAAATCAAATTGGTGTTTTGAGGAAAAAACCCAATTAGTTCATGGGATAAAATTTTCCTATAATTTTTTCCTTGGCAGAAGAAGACCTCTATCAAATGCATTTTTTTAGTCTCAAATACTAAAGCATAATTTTGCAGGGAGGAACATTGATCAAGATCAAGACACCAACAATTGAAGCAATCAGACATCTTTTATACACATGGTAGGAAGACAAAATATTACAAGGAACCAAGATCTTTATTATTAGAATTATCCAATATAATGTACACAATTGAGGAAATGACCTTTAAAATATTTTTTAAATACTCTCAATTGTTCATTCCAATATCCTAAAATTTCAACACCATTTTCTTTATTTGTTCATATTTCTGAAACAAACAAAGAACTAAAATATCATAAAAAAAATATTCACTCAGAAAAAATATATAGAGTTATTACATGTTTTACAATTATTTTCATGTTACATGTGATCTTTTTTTTCCCTTGGATGTTACATGTGATCTATTGTTTACATATTGCAAATGTGCTAAGAAATAAATAATACTACCAGGCTTCCATAGTGTATTGTGATAAAAAAACATTACACTAAATTTACACATCCAAAGAACAAATTAAGTTCATATATATTTGCTAAGATAAACCCATTTTTTGAGGGGTGACAGGTGCGGGGGGGATCCTTCTAGATCCTAGAGGACATGTTGAACAAACCTTTGCTTGGGGTCTTGTCTATAGGACCAATAATGAGGCCGAGTGGTTGGCTCTCCTTCAGGGAATGAAAATCCTAGTCAACAAAAACCTCTCTAGGATCGCGATTTTTGGAGATTCTCGACATGTCATATATAAAATGATTAATGGTTACACCACATGCTCTATAAAGTGTCGTCGTCTACACAACAAAATCACCCCTCTCTTATCCAAGCACTATGAATTCTTCCACATCCTTCGCATGTTGATGTATTTGTAACTTCAGAATGTATTCATCTATGTATCTTATGTATTGTAACCCGATGTTTATTCTGGGATGTATCTATAATGTAATTGAGTCATGTTGTCATGCCCCGATGCTCTGATCGGGAGGATCAACAATGTAAACAAGTCATGTCAAGTCATAGTGAGTAACCCTCCGATTGTCTAAGGGTTAAAGTCCCCGCAGTTCTGGGGCACTAGGGTTATTAGACTCTCCTAGTAGAGGTCGGCCCTAGTAGGGTTTTAGTCATGTCAAGATTAGTATAAATAGAGAGTTGGACTCTCTAGTTAGCACACGACTCATCCACACTCAAGTGTAGTGCATAGTTGTGGAAGGAGAAGACACTGGGGATAGTCAAGAAGAAGATTACTGCTGTTGGGAGATCACTTACTGTTTTGGGGCTTTTACTGTTTTGGTGTTGATTCTATCTCTCAGGAAGTTGTGGGTTTTTCTCCTTTATGGTTTCCTCGAGGAAAAACACTGTGTTCATTGTCTCTTGTGTTTGATTGTTGTACTTGTTATTCTCTCAGTTAAAGATCCTAATAATGCTCGCTTAATGTTGAAAAACTAACATGGTATCAGAGCTAACCTGAGAAGAAGACACTGTGCAGCTGCGGAAACTAAGGCTTCCTATTTTATGGATCTTCCTCCACGGATTTTCAGCAAAAGTAAGGTGGAATAACTCTCCTCCTTAGGGCGCATCTTTATGTCGAAGCAGAATCCAATTCTGAGGTTTTTCAGTTTTGGACCCGACACTACTGCCGAAAATTAGGGCTTTTCACAGAAGAGGAATTTTTCAGTGAGCCCAGGCCTGGATTGATCTCCTCCCCAAAATCGAAGTTAGGGACAAATTTCAAGGCATTTGGTTGGACAGAACTCTGGAAAAGAAAAACCCTAATTTGCTCCTGAACCAACCCTGCAAGATTTCAGCTCAAGTTTCAGATCCGACATCTTAACCTGGTAAGATCTAAGATATTTTGTATTTCCATTTGCAATTCTCAGTTTAATATGTCTCATCATACCAAGCTTGATGAAAAGCTTGAGGGATCTGATAAATTCTGAGCCTGGAAGTATAGGATCTCCCTGGTCCTAGAAGAGAATGAATTAGACTCCTACATTCATGAGGAGGTTCCAATTCCAGAGGGAGATGAGGCAAAGGCCTTACATAAGAAGAAGATGGTTATGGAAAAGAGGATCATTGCTGATTCTATCAAGGATCACCTTATCCCATAGGTGTCCTCTCTGAAGACACATAAATCTATGTTTGATGCCCTAACCAAATTGTTTGAAGGGAAGAACATAAACCAGAAGATGACTCTGAGGAATCAATTGAAGAATGTGAAGATTCAAAATGTAGAGACTATCCAGTCCTACTTCACAAGGGTTTCTCAGATCAAGGAACAATTAGAAGCTGTAGATGAAGAAGTGGAGAATGCAGAGATTGTGATGACAACACTGAATGGCCTTCCTAGGTCATGGGATTCATTCATCCAAGGAATCTGTGCCAGAAAGAAGTTAGTCAAATTCAGCAGACTGTGGGAATAATGTTCTCAAGAAGAAGCTCGGATAGCAGCTCGAGAAGAGAAGATGGATAGTGAAGATCAAGCTCTCACAGTTCACTCCAAGAAAGGTAGAAGGAGACCTCATTACTCTAAAGGAAAGGATCCTCATCATATAGATAACATTAGAAGAGACCTATCCAAAATGAGATGTTATACATGTGATGAAAGAGGACACTTTGCAAAAGACTATCCTAAGAACAAGGTTCACTCTCATAAGAAGAAGGGGAACAAAAGAAGACATCATGCTCATGTTACAGAGGATGATGAACCATCCAAGAAAAGAACCAGATATGAAAGTGAAGATTCTTCAAGCGAGGATGAATATGTTCTAATCTTTGCTCTCACAGGTAACATTACTCATGGTAGTGATGATTGGCTTATAGACAGTGGGGCTTCCAAACATATGGCTGGATTCAAGGAATCCTTTGTAAGACTATCAGAACATGAATCACCTCACAAGGTGAAGCTAGGAGATGACTACCAATATCCAATAAAAGGTAGTGGGGAATCTTCATATAAAATAGACTCTAGTAAATCTCTAACAATGAAAGAAGTATTGTTTGTGCCAGGACTCAAGAAGAGCCTTCTCTCCATATCAGCATTGGATGCAAAAGGAATGCGGGTTGCATTCATAGATGATCTAGTCATCATGTGGCCAAGAGGTAAGACTATCAATGATGCAGTGGTAATTGGAGAACAAGAAGGAGGTTTGTACAAATTGAAGGGCCATCCAGAACAAGCCTTAGTCCATAACACAGTAGAGCCAAATGAGCTTTGGAATAGAAGGCTTGCACATGTGCATTACAGAGCACTACCTATTGCGAGCAAAGCTGTTGAAGGTCTTCCAGAATTCCAATCAAAACATGATGGTGTCTGCAAAGGATGTGCGAAAGGAAAGAATACAAAGAAGACATTTCCCAGCAGAGAAATCAAAGCAAGAGACATACTAGAAATCATCCACTCCGATGTATGCGGTCCTATGTCATCAAACTCACTATGCGGGTATGCATACTATGTTTCTTTTATTGATGATTTTTCTAGAAAGACTTGGGTTTACTTCATGAACAACAAAGACGAAGTATTCAGCAAATTCAAGGAATTCAAAGCCTTGATCGAGAACCACACTGAAAAGAAGATCAAGACTTTTCGATCAGATAATGGTGGAGAATTCACTTTGAATGAATTCAAAGAGCTATGCAAAGAATCAGGGATTAAGAGGGAGTTGTCCACTCCTTATAATCCACAACATAATGGGATTGCGGAACGGAAGAACAAAAATATCATGGAAGCTGCAAGAGCCATGCTTCATGATCAAGATCTTCCTATGCATCTTTGGGCAAAAGCTGCCAGAACAGCTGTGTATGTACAGAACCGTACTCCACATAGAGTACTCGAGAACAAGACTCCTGAAGAAGTCTTCTCCGGCAAGAAACCAGAAGTCATCCATTTCAGAATATTCGGTTGTCTTGTGTACATACACATTCCAAAAGAGAAGAGAACAAAATTAGATCCTTCAGGAAAGAAGGGCATATTTGTGGGATACTCTGAAAGCTCGAAGGCTTACAAAATCTATTTCTTAGGATACAAGAAGATTAACATCAGCAGACATTTGATGAAGACACAGCTTACAACAAATCCAGAAAGAGACCTACTGAAGAACCTGAAGAAGAAGCACCCAGAATTCATGATACAACCATGAATGAAGAAGCTCAAGAAGAAGATCGAGATTTCGAAGAACCACAAAGACTTGTAGATCCACCTCTGGAGAAGAATCCTCATAAGAGGAAACCTGCCTAGGTACATGCACTTATCCAAGGTGCGGAAAGATATGGGGCTCCAGAAGAGAATTACAGAGAAAGAAAGAGGACCAGATCCTGCTCCGGGTATGTAGCTTTACTATGTGATTTCATTGATAAAGAACCTTCCAGTTATGAAGAAGCGTCAGAACGAAAACAATGGAAGGATGCTATGATCGAAGAATATCAATCGATCATGAACAATGATGTTTGGGATGTTGTCCCAAGACCAGAAGGGAAGTTAGTTGTAACTTCCAAATGGATATACAAGATCAAGCATGCTACGGACGGTAGCATTGAAAAGTATAAATCAATATTTGTAGCTCGGGGTTTCTCTCAGAAGGAAGGAATAGACTATGAAGAAACCTTTGCACCTGTAGCCAGATACACTTCCATCAGATCAATACTTGCTCTGGCTGCAGTGATGAAATGGAAGATACACCAGATGGATGTCAAGACTGCTTTCTTGAATGGTGTAGTGGAAGAGGAAGTGTATGTAGAACAACCACTCGGTTTTGAGACACATAACAAAGAGTCTCATGTATGCAGATTGAAGAAAGACCTGTACGGTTTGAAACAGGCACCCAGGACCTGGTACGATAGAATTGACAGCTTTCTATCCAGTTTGGGATTTACCAAGAGTAAAGCAGATTCCAACCTTTACTATAAGGTTGATGATGGCAACCCAGTGATGCTTCTACTATATGTAGATTATCTATTTGTGACAGGTATGGATGTGTCGATTGCTGATATGAAGAGAAAGCTTGTTGTTGAGTTCGAAATGAAGGACTTGGGGATGATGCATTACTTTCTAGGTATGGAGGTGTGGCAGAGTACAGATGGAATCTTCCCTAGACAAGGGAAGTATGCAGTAGAGATCCTGAAGAGGTTTGGGATGATGGACTGCAAGTCTATGGCATCGAACCTGAAGCTATTGAGTGATGCTTCATCAGAGTCAGTTGATGCTATGATGTATCGTCAGATGATTGGGTCATTGATGTACCTGACAAACACGAGACTAGACATTTTCTTTGATGTGAACACCTTGAGCTAGTTCTTGACAGATCCGAGAAATGTTCACTTGATTGCTGCAAAGCATATTCTGAGGTACCTGAAGGGTACAGTTGATTATGGGCTCAAGTATGATGCGAATCAAAAGATTAACCTGGAAGGTTATGTTGATTAAGATTGGGCAGGCAGTGCCATCGATAGGAAGAGCACTTCAGGGTGTTGCTTTAGTATGGGATCAGGTGTGATCTCTTGGTTTAGCAGGAAGCAATCCTGTGTGGCACTGAGTATAGTTGAAGCAGAGTATGTCGCAGCTTGTTCAGCTAGTTGTGAGGCAGTGTCGCTGCAGAAGCTACTGTCTGATATATTTGATCTCCAATTGGATGCTACTTTTATACATTGTGACAACCAGAGTAGCGTGAAGTTGTCAGAGAATCCAGTGTTCCATGACAAGTCGAAGCACATCGAGATCAAGTATCACTATATCAGGGATATGGTGCAGAGGGGAGCAGTGAAGCTCCAATATGTTGCGACGGAGGAACAAATAGTTGATTTATCAACAAAGCCATTGGCTAGGATGAAGTTCGAGTACTTCAGGGAGAAGCTTGGTGTTCTCCAGATCGAGGTTTCCTCCAAGAGAAAGTAATGAGACCCATAGCCATTCTGACATGGTGAGAGGATTGGTCCCTTCCATGGTTAGATGTAAGGGCTGAGCCATTCTGTCATGGTGAGAGGATTGGTTCCTTCCATGGTCAAATGTAAGGGCTGAGCCATTCTGTCATGGTGAGAGGATTGGTTCCTTCCATGTCATATATGAGTGCTGGCCATTCCGACGAGTAGGTTGGATGTAAGGGCAACTGCCATTCTCTAGGAGAATGGAGGCACCTGGTCAGTTACCAGGAAAACTTAGTCTAGGACTGAGAATCCATTCTGATGTGACAGAGGGATGTGTTCCCACTAGATCAGATATAAGGGCTGAACCATTCTATCATGGCTAAAGGATTAAGTTCCTCCCATGTCAGATGTGAGTGTTGGCCATTCCAACAAGCAGGTCAGATGTAAGGGCAACTGCCATTCTCTAGGAGAATGGAGGCACCTAGTCAGTTACCATGTAGCTCAGTTGAGGACTGGGGGCCATTCTAATATGATTGTTGGGATGTGTTTCCTCATGATCAGATATGAGTGCATAGCCCTTCCATCAGTATTGGGATGTGTTCCCTCACTAGGTGGATATAAGTGCAGATCCCTTCCATCAGTAATGGGATGTGTTCCCTCACTGGGTGGATGTAAGTGCAAATCCCTTCCATCAGTAATGGGATGTGTTCCCTCACTAGGTGGATGTAAGTGTAGAGCCCTTCCATCAGTAATGGGATGTGTTCCCTCACTGGGTGGATGTAAGTGCAGAGCCCTTCCATCAGTAATGGGTTTTGTTCCCTCACTGGGTGGATATAAGTGCTGGGCCTTTCTGATATGATTATAGGATTGGTTCCTACATGATCAGATGTGAGTGCTGGGCATGCCTTTCTGATGAGTAGGTCTGATGTAAGTACTGGATGGACCATTCTGACAAGCAGGTCAGATATGCTGAAGAAGACCTACATGGAGGCTAGGCCTACAACCAGCATGAAGAAGGGTTGGCTCTATAAAACTTCCTGTGATGAGAAGAATCATGAGATAGCACCCGAGATGATCCAGATCGAGTGATGATCGAGATCTAGTGATGATAGCCAATGATGATCCAGATCGAGTGATGATCGAGATCCATTGATGATGATCCAGCAGTGATGATCCAGATCGAGTGATGATCGAGATCCAAAGATGATGACCAGTGATGATCCAGATCGAGAGATGATCTAGATCCAGTGATGATGTCCCATGATGATCCAGATCGAGAGATGATCCAGATCCGATGACTTGAAGATGAAGATGACTTGAAGATAAAGATGACTTGAAGACTCAAGAAGACCTGAGATGCAGATGACGAGATGATCCAGTTGATACAGAGAAGAAGACCAGTGCTGAAAATTGTGTCGAAAGAATACCTTCCTAGTTAAGAGGGAGTGTTAATGTATTTGTAACTTCAGGAATGTATTCATCTATGTATCTTATGTATTGTAACCCGATGTTTATTCTGGGATGTATCTATAATGTAATTGAGACATGTTGTCATGCCCCGATGCTCCGATCAGGAGGATCAATAATGTAAACAAGTCATGTCAAGTCATAGTGAGTAACCCTCCGATTGTCTAAGGGTTAAAGTCCCCACAGTTCCGGGGCACTAGGGTTATTAGACTCTCCTAGTAGAGGTTGGCCCTGGTAGGGTTTTAGTCATGTTGGGATTAGTATAAATAGAGAGTTGGACTCTCTATTTAGCACACAACTCATCCACACTCAAGTGTAGCACATAGTTGAGGAAGGAGAAGACATTGGGGCTAGTCAAGAAGAAGATTACTGTTGTTGGGAGATCACTTACTATTTTGGTGCTGATTCTATCTCTAAGAAAATTTCAGGGTTTTCTCCTTTATGGTTTCCCTGAGGAAAAACATTGTGTTCATTGTCTCTTGTGTTTGATTGTTGTACTTGTTATTCTCTCAGTTAAAGATCCTAATAATGCTAGCTTAATGTTGAAAAACTAACATCGCATAAACAACACTGCCGTTGATGCTTTGGATAACACTGGGGCCTCCTTATCTCAAGGTCAATTTTGCCTAAATGGCCATCCCCTCACCCCAAATCCATTCCTTAGTGAAGCATTGGGAATCAAGTTTAGACCCTTATAAAATCGATCTCACCTCCAATAATATATATGAAGGGTTTAATTTTTTTTGTAAAGGCTCCAAGGATTTACACAAAGGCTCTAAACCGTATCCCTCCACTCCTCCACACCTCACTGATGCGTGCCCTCCACTCTCCATCGGCTTCAATCCTATGGACATTCACGAAGGATCTCCTGCTTTAACGCGTTGTCCTGACCCTCCCCACTCTTCCGCCGTGTGGCTCCTTCTCTTCACCTACCATCCCTCGATCCTTGCAGTTTTTAATGCTCACCTTCCTTGGTTTTATTGTTTTTGCACCTCGCACGCTCTGGGTCTTTTCACCATATCCATTATGTGTTCCCCCCGAAGCCTTCCTCACCCTCATTTTACTCTCGGCAATGGCTCTATTCATTATGGGATTTCTCCGAAGAGGATACTATTGCATGTCATTGCAGGGGTCAACGAGGTCATTTTGCAGGAAATCCTATGGGAAACTCTTCCTCTCACCAGGGTTTTTGTAAAGGAAAGGCTGGCCCTCGCTGCTTTCTCCACTTATTTATGATCTACACAAGCTGGTGTTTCTCTGTGGTTCTCGAATGTAGGTTCTAGGATCAGCCTCTCCATTGACGAACAGTCCTTTATAGCAGGAAACAATTTGAATTTGGGTTGCAATTTCTCATGGTGGAAAGAAGGTGCAGTCGGCACTCTCTCCTGTCGAAATAGGAAAGACCGTGACTCCTCCTGCAGGAACTCAACAAGCTTAGATTGGTTCTCAGTGGTCTCTCTGTCGATGAGCAGGCTCAAGTGTTTGTTGGTGTTTTTCGTGCTCTTCACAACAATTTCTCCATAATTGAAATTTCACCCGGTCAAGGCAGAATGGCGCAGGCAAATGAGAATGTTGTGTTAGCAGACTTGAAGAAAAATCTCAGGAGTTTGTACAAAATGATGGCCATTGGCATTATGGACAACAAGGAAATTTCCTAGGAGGTTAAAAATATGGGGGAAGTGGTCAGTTACACTTGATATCAGATAAGTAACCATGATTCCAGGATCGATGACACTGAAAGCAACCTCAGGGAAATAATGGGCAAGGTGGACAGAATCCAAGAATACCTCCAGTGTTTGGTAAGCATGAATCAATGTAGTAAGGCTTTTGAAACTCCAGTAGCAGCAGCGCACCCCATGGAGGAGGAATCGATTGTTCAGCCCATGAAGCACTCAGACAATCCCTAATGGTTTAGTAGTTTCATTTTTTTGTCTGTTTCTTTGTCAGCAGTTTATAAGGGTATACACTACCCTAGGACTTAGAAGTTATGTTAAAACTCTGTGTGGAGTTCTTTGGTCATTCTCATGG
Organism: Pseudotsuga menziesii; assembly: GCA_001517045.1. Classification (NCBI taxonomy): domain Eukaryota; kingdom Viridiplantae; phylum Streptophyta; class Pinopsida; order Pinales; family Pinaceae; genus Pseudotsuga; species Pseudotsuga menziesii. Next base: position 125,315 of record LPNX010734951.1, read on the forward strand.
ACCAGTTTTGTTTACTCTCTTTTTTAACTGCAAGAACTCTCAGTTCCCGCTTTTTTCTGTAATGAATGGTTGTGCACAGCTTGTTTTATATAAAACCTTTTAAGTTTCTGTTAAAAAAAAAGATAAACCCATTTTTCATGTGCAATTCCAAATCCAATCGTGATATATATTTATTCTTCCTCTACCTCAAAGATATGTTCTATGTTATCCATTGATGGGTGCAACAAAACCACTTGGATAAGTCACCTATTGTATTGATTCTTTCAATCATACTATTATTCAAAATAAAATAAAATAATCTGGGATTTTACATTTTGGAAGGTCAATACATTTGCTCTGCTTACCCATATTTGCACATAATATTTGTACAATCTCTCTTGAGTCTAGGATTGAATTATTACCAAGACACTTTATGGTCATTTTGCAAACCCATAAACTAGTTGACACTTCAATGCCATGCTTAAACCTTTAAATTGGTAAGTGACTATCTCTAAACATACAAAAGCAAAATCATGAACCTTTACTATTTTATTTTTGTAAACATCTATAAGATAAAAAGAAAACATACAAAAGATGATAAAATACCCAAAATATTTTTATGTATTTAAAAATAAAAATTACTTACTTTAGATAGATTTAATTAAAATATTTTAAAACCTTTAAAGGATCCATAGTTAAAGGGTTGAACATATCAAAAAAAAAAAAAAAAATTGCTCAAGAGATAGAAGTCAAAAGAGGTTTTACCACATAGATCAATAGTGAATATATGACATGCTAAATAACTATTCAAAAGAGAAACAAAACAAAATATTTATTAAATAAAACTGATAATGATTGACATATTTTCCCACAAATATTTCTATTTGACCAAAAGTTACAACACAAATGTAACAATCAAATACTTGTTGAACATCAACATCTTTAAATGAGTAAAAAGACACTTTATAATTGGCTTGTGTTGACCAGAAATAGAACAACTTAACAAACTCAAAACTAAGTTATTTGCAGGGTCAAGTGAAATAAATTAATATCTTTATATTTATGATGTATCAAAACAAGGTGAGAAAAACATTACAATTATGCTTCGAGTACTCTTCTCAAAGTACAGCCTAACCTGTCAATTATCATTTGTATGGATTGTGAGTTTCATTTGGTAAACTTATAAGTTATACCCCATTTAGACAAATGCCATTTGAATATAAATACAATTTATATACTTATCTTCCAAAGTGAACCTATGCATTTTATGCTCAATAGACACTAACTATCATGACCTTGTACTATATAAAATGCATGGTACTACATATATCAACATTGTTCTAAATATTTTAGCCTTGCCACTACATAACATGGCCATCACCAACATACCTCTTCATGGCATGGACTTGGAGAAAATTATGTAATTTATGATTTTAAAAGTGCACAAGGTAAACGACCATATGACAACCAATCCCTAAGAATCATGAATTTGGTTGATATCTCAGTAGTGGAATGCTTTAATTATATAAATTTCCATCGGTTTCCATGGGATAAAGTAACTAAATTTATGGAGGACATGAATATAGCAAAGAATTTCCATATAAAGGAATATAAAAGATAATAAATAACAAATGTATAAATCATGTAAAAAAAACACTTTATGGAAGGCTGAGATAAGTACAGTCAAGATGGTGTTGGCCCATAAACTTCTTGATAGCATGATAGGATGTGAAATGTACAAAACGATGATCTCTATGTCACTGTTATAAATAAAGTTTGAAGAAAGGTGAATTTGATATTGTTCTGAATTTCTACAATAAAAGAAGGAAAGGAATTCTCCCATATCAGTAATTACATGAAATATTTTGGGGAACTCTAGAAATGGAAGAAAGAAGGAGGCTAAAGAACTTGTGAACATATTTGGAAAATGTTTTCTCTATTTCCAGGACTTACAATTTACAAATTCACAATTTGTGCGAGGAAGTTGCAGATTTTTCTATGAATTTGTATTATATAGAGGAAGAGAGAGTTATTGAAAATAATATTTTTACGTGTGGTTTTGTCATTCATGGACTTCAGAGAGTGGGAAAGATGGATATGGATTTAGGGATGCACTTTAGAATGCAGTAGAGGTACCTCATGCCCAATCTTCAAAGTTCCTTTAAATGAACTTCACAAGCAAGGTAGTTTGGAAGAATCCAATAATATTTTTCAAATAACTCTATAGAAAGGGTTAGTCATTAATGCCAATACTTTATGTAGAATCATAATTTCAAACTTTGAAAAGGGAAACATAAAAAGGGAGGGTGAAACAATCATATGAGCTTTTAAGGGAAGATATGAAGAAAGGAATTGTGGTGAATGTTTTTTTTACACAATAGTAATTGATAGGGTGTAAAGAAGATTGGTTGGATGAAGCTTCAAACTGCACAAGGAAATGGAATTAAAAGGAACTATGCCTAGTGATGTGACATACAATTCAATAATGAGTGTACTTTGCAGTGAAGTCCCCCATGTAGAAATTTTCATCTTTTTGAATGCTATTAAGAGAAAAAGTATTATTACCACTCTTACACATACTCTACACTCATACACATTCTCTTCAAGGAAGGCTATTTGGAGGATGTAGAGGATTTCCCAAAAATTTGTCAGCTAATGGCTTTGTTTGAAACATTATTATTTACAGCTTATTAAATGTTGGATACTTCAAGCAATGTAAAATTGAGAAGATGTCCACTCTTCTCTTTTAATTGGATAAATGAAGCATTCCACACGATGGTTTTAGATTCCACTAAGTGATAAAAGGGCACAAAAAAACATGCAACATTGACGCAACTTTCCCATTATATCATGAAATGGAAATGAGAGAAACTATGCCAATATCTTTAGTCACTCCAACCTTATTAATGGATTTTGACATTGCAATAAAGGTAGGTTGGAATAAACAATCAAACTTATAGAATAAATGCTTAAGAGGCATTTATTTCTTGCCTATGTTGCATGAAAATAGCCCCACACCATCAAAATAGCCCCATTTCCTACATTTGTCAAGAGACTCATGAAAATGCTATATATGGACACTGACTTTGGCGACTTGTAATTGAAAAATATAGATCTTCTTTGAACAACACATTGGAAAGATGGAATGAATTTGTCCTCAAATGATCCTAGATTTCTAGCAAGCCACATGTCGAGGCTACCACCAGGGAAAGGGATTTAAATTCTTTTAGTTCTAGCTTCAATTTCTAGGTTTTGAAACATCCTTCTATTGTCTCCCCTTTCCAAACTCCTCTAACCCCTATCATACTATCCATCTCATCCCATACCTATCTTGAATAAGCACAACAGATTAATCAAATGGCTTATTGTTCATCCTTGGAATTCTTAATTTTAGTCATTAATTTCTAGTCACTTAATTTATACAATCCCTTTAATGATATTAGAACAAAATTAAAATATCTTGAAGATATTTGACAATGGATTTAATGCTTGTTTGAATTTTTATATGTTTAGTTTCAATTTGAGAATTTAATTGTGCAAGCTGTACTTCATTTTTATTGCCAACAAATTTTTCTCCAGCAATTAAAACTCGAACAACTCATTAACATGAAAAATAGATGCATGCATCCCTCTGCATGGATTCATGTGGAACAATTCTCGATTTTTATTTTTCATTTGTATCAGCGATCATAATAAATTGTTGGAGTTAAAGAGAAAGTTGGAATTTGAAGAATTGGTGTATAACATGAGAGGTATGGGTGGTGATATGGCATAATTTACTATCCCTTAATATCTAATATAGGTAAAGCTTGACAAGGTGTAATAAAAGTGGGAAAATCCAAGCTATCAATAAAACCCTTATTGCAATTTATGAAGGGCATATAAGAGAAACTCATACACACAAAGCATTATATATTACGCATGGATTATGTTAGCACTAGAATTGTATCCTAGTTCTACCCTAGGTTTTTCTTACTATATCACATTTTCCTATAATGTAATTAGGTTCCTTAGGTTATAATAATTGCTTGCTTAATAGTTTGTTATTTCCTTTCTACATTTTTTATGATAAATATGATAAAATGTGGCTCATTGTCATTAATTCTTCCAAAGGTATTTATAAGTATGATGTGATATTTCAAATTTAACACATTGGTGAATTTTTTATACATTATAATTATCATAGTACATTCCAACAGCAAAATACGTAATGAGGTTACAGGTTGGCGTTGGCGGATTGCCCAAATTTTGAAATCAAGGTTTGACACTTGTCATAAACTGGACACATGTTATATGGAGGAGCGTATGCTCATAATTACTGGCAGAAGCTTATGTACCATTTATTCTGGACATAATGAAGTTTATTGAACTGGATGTTTTGTATTCACACTATCTTCATCTCTTCATTTAATGAAACTCGATTTCTTGATTTTCGTTAATTGTTTCATATCAGAACATCTATTCAGATTTGATTGCACGAACTAACAGGACTTGATACTTGTCAAAGTGAAGAAGAGCAGTGGTATAATATGCATGACTGAACCGACAAATGTAAGCTTCAAGGTAAGTGAGGTTACAATTGCAGAAGCAATAGGATTATCCCTCGAAGGTGAATGTTGGTTTAAAAAACATTTCTTTGAGATTGATTTAAGCATGTTTTTGTTGCCTGGTTATGACAAAATGGATTGGAGTAAGGGAATTCATCTTAATAATGTCAAGAATGAATGGAGGGATGTGCTTAATGTTGTAAAACACTACATCACCTATGAAGGTCGATTTGCTACAATTTCTAGGTATCATTTGAGGTTTATGTTCCATATGAATGGACAATCTAGGTTATGTTTACACTACTACTATTTTAAAAACCTAGAAAAAATGGCCACAAGGGTAAATAATCATCCTCATCATACCATTCATTCTATTTTTCATCATGGCCTAGTAAAATTATAGATAATGACTGAGTTAAAGAAGCTTGATAGATCTTAGCAGCACTTTTTGTTGTGGTCTGGTTTTGAACCAGAGACACTCAAAGCTCAAAATGATAACATGATGCAAGATGATGGTGAAGAAACAGAGAAGAAAACCAAAGGTTTGAGATAGTAGAAGAGGAAGTTTGAACAGGGAAATAATCAACCAGAGAATAAATTAATTGTTGACAATGAACCTATTTCATAACCGTTCCAAACACAGGTACAAAAGAAGTTGTTCTTCGAATTTCAAAAGGAAGAGATCATTGCTCCGGATACTCCCAAGGACACAGAGGAGAAAGATGGTATGATTCTAGAATTTTCCTCTAGTACAAAAAATGAAGGAACTCCTATTTCAGAGATTTGGGGAAGAAATTGGAGACAAAGGACTAGACCAAAAAATAAGTTGAGGATGAATATGAAGCTTGTTCTTGATTCCAAATTTAAAAAGGATGCAGTAACTGTTGTGGAAGATTATTCTGGTGATTAATACTTACAATTTGAATATGTATAACACCATATAGTGGATCAAACCATATAACATCATATAGTGAATCAAACCCTCAAGGAAATTGAAAAAGAGATGGAGCATGCATCAGAAGTGCTTGAGGAAGGTTATAAGGATAAAGGTAAACACAAAATTTATGAATTTGAGATGGGTATGTGATCAAAGCCTTCAAATGTGGAAGAATTAGAAGAATAATAAAGTCCTGCACATCAAGCAGTCATGGAAACATTGTCAGAAGTTGAGATTTTAAAGAAATCATTACAGTACTTTAAAGATCAAAATGGATATCTAAATTATTCGAACAATAAATTAATGATGGAAAATAGGAGGTCGAGAGAGGATCTGGAGGAAATCAATGCAAACTATCTAGAACTAATAACAACCTGAAAATAAGTGCTAATAATAAATAAGCTCGCTCAATGGTAAAACGAATGGCTTATTGGCCAGAATAAAGAACTCCAAAGCAAGGTTCAAACAATGGATGCAAAGTACTCTCGGTTGCAGAGGAGTTCCCAAGCACTAGATGGGAATACAATGTTGGTTGAAGCAGCTAGAAAGCTCTAACTATTCGTGTTTGGATTCAACTCAAAGTCTGGTTGGATTTTTCAAGCGTAGGAATAAGGTCATGTTTCTAGAATCTTTAGGATGGCTCATCATCATTAACATCTGTAAAAACCTAGTGATAGGTGGTAAATTTCATGTTATGAGTCATAGAAGCAAATAGTTGATGTACCATCTCTTTTCTCTTTTTAGTTTATTCGATCCTTAAAATTTGGATCCAAAAAACTGCAATTGTTTTAAATTTTTTGTATAAATATGACAAGAAAGGATAGAAAAGGCATTAAGAAATTATTTTGGGAGATCAGGCTACAAGATATCATCATCTGTATCAGGCATGTGCTTTATCTTTTTATAACTAATATAAATATTATTTTGGAATGATACTATATTCGAGATGAGCCCATTTTATTCTTTTTATCATGGTAAATGATAATGTTCAGTATGATCACCTTATTCATGACTTTGTTCTTTGATAAAAGTTTTCTATCTTAGAATACTTATGAATGGGATAATATTTACTATGCTTTCTTATTCGGAAAGTATTTATGTTCATAAAGTTTAAGATCTGAAGTAGGATTATGCTCCTGATATAATGAATACCCATAGTCTGTTATTTATCCCTTGTATTATTATCATTGTGTTGTTGTTGCAACTGTTTCCCCAAAAAAATTGATATTTTAGGGCCCCACCTTATATTTTTTATCGAAAGCCTACATAGACTAGTTTTTTCAGCCCAAGGGAGTTCATCCTGCACACTTAGTTTTTTTCAGAGGTTTGAGAAGAGGGAAGTTTTGGCTAAGTTAAAACTCACATTTTTAATCCGAAATATAGGAGTAACTTGGCCAATTTCTCCGACATGTCAGAGGAACTAAACCAGTCTCGCTGACACAGTCGGCTTGAGCAGGAGAAGGTTTTTTTCGCATTCGTCGTTTTGGTGTAACTCAACCAAACTCGCCGACACTGTCAGGAGTAACTCACGAGTCACCTCCAAAACGATCGAAGAGATCAATGAATGTTGTTGAAGGTTAAAGGCTGCCCATTTTTTGGGAAAACTCAGGATTTTCACCGATGTGATCATGGCTAATAGAATAAGAACTGACAAAACCAATCGGAGGAATTCGACGAGTTCTTGCCGACACGGTCGGAGAAGACTAAATATTTTCTATCAAAATAGTCGCGAGAACTCACAAATCATCATCGATAGTATCGAAATATTTCCAAGAGTATCATCAACATTGTCGATGTTACTTTTCTTTTCACGGCAATTTCACCGAGTTCCATACCAACCACCGTATTCAATTTTCCCACCACCGCATTAATAACCCAGCGACCGCATTAATCGCTATTCTTTATAGTTTTTCTATATAAACGGATGATTTATTTTTTATTTTTCTCCAACGAAACATCGTTATCGAAGAAGCCAGTAAAGGGAGTACATTTGGAGCCATTACATCCAGCCAAGCTAATGAATTTTCTACGCTCGATAGGTAGGCACCTCGTTTCTCGGATTCTTTCATTTTTTTGTATAAAAGTAAAGCTTTGTATTGATAGTATGGTAGGTTCCCTATAATTTTTCAAGTTGAGGTTTTTCCCACCTGTTTTATATTCATCATGCATCCTAGCATGTCCTTAGTACCGTTACCGTATCCTGGGTCAAAATTTTGTTTCATTTTGTAGGCCAAAAAATCTTGTATGAATGTTTTAAAAGTTGAGCTTATTCTCACAGCTGTTTCCATGCCATGGCCAGTAAATCGCAAATCGTTTAGGACGTGGGATTTCATAGACTAGTAAGCATTTGAGTTCATCCTTCATAGGTTTTTCTCAAGTTTTGTTAATTTTTGGGAGTTTTTTATCCGGGTTGGTGTTTATGAGTGTTCTAAAACCCATAGATTAAGAAGAGAAACGAAGACTACTAAGAACAGTTTGAACTAAATGCTCCATTGTTTGTGTGAGTCCTCGTCATTTTAGTATACGCAGTAAAATGGGCGAGCTTCAATTGAATCATTTGTATAATCAGTTTTGAGGAGGATAGATGGCGAGAGGAAGAGATGGCATGCTACCTTGTTGAGCCACCATGTTCGTACACAATAGAAAATAAGCAAGATGCATTGAATATACTTTGAATATTTTGACCTTAGACCCTATCACCTTGAAGTGGTACTACCTAGACCGGTGCATACAATGACGATTCCTTACTTATAACGCACCTAAAGAATTTCACCGTTACATATAAAATTTTAACTAGGTCTACTTGATAAAACTAGAGGACTACGATGTTTTCAAAGTTTCAAGTTTCCACCTTCCAAAGTTTTGAAATGAGCCATTTCAGCAATGTGATGTTTCCACCTAGCTCCCTTTGCACACCTCCACCTTTGAATAAGATTTGCGAGTAAAATTATTTGCCTCAACATGATTGAAGTTAATGAACAACAGTTTGGGAATCGAGCTTGTGAAGTCCATTAACCTGTATAAAATCAACAAACAGTAATTAACTTGCAAATGAAAATGCATAATATTGGCAAACAATAAGGTGCTTACTTACAGCATTGTCTTGGTAAATTATTGTTGTTTTAAAATGAAGAAGGAGAATTAGAGAAGTTGGAAACAAGTTTAAATCTTGCACAGTAGCATATGCATATATGACGGTAGCCTTTCATTTCAACTTTGTAATTGAACATCCTTTTATTACATCACTAGTCATTAAATGATCAAGCAACTTCGAATGGAGCACTTCTCTCCATCCTACACAACTACATTTTGAGTGGTCAGCAATGGACATATAACTTTGGTTTTCCTTGTTGAGTATATAGTTGTCATTGATGTCAAAGGTGTTCACGAATGAAAAAGGAATAACAAGTAGAAGTAGAGATGCAATATGAATGACAAAACTGTTAGAAACAATCGTAGAGGTTTTTCGCAAAGAGATCATGCAGATTCGTAAAGTCAAGGTAAGATCCGAATTCGATATGAAATCAACGGTTAGGAAGTATACCGCATGAGATCCAATGGCTAAGGATCGCTCCTGCAAAATACAGGCAAGAGGATGAAGTTTCGCAAGAGATCAATATTGTGCAGATTCGCAAATTCATGGTAAGATCTGAATTCGATATGAAATCAACAGTTAGGAAGTATCTCGCATGAGATCCAATGGCTAAGGATCAATTCCAAAAAAAACAGGCGAGAGGATGAAGTTTCGCAAGAGATCAAGATCAGACAGCTAAGATTAGTTCCAACAAAAGAGATCGACTGTGCGGAAGAGAAGTTTTGAAAAGAAGCTTGCGGAAAGTCGAGATATGATTTTGGGAAATGTTACATCCCGCATCTCGCATCCCGCAATATGGAGAGATCGGACAGCTGAAGTTAGTTCCGCTAAAACAGATCGACGGTTCAGAAAATGAAGTGCGGAAATAAGTTTTTGTAAATTCGACCTATGATTTTGGGAAATGTTACATCCTGCATCCTATAATCCGGAGATCGACGCTCATGGAGAATCCCAATGAAGATCAACGGCGAGGAATTGTTGAAACAGAAACTTGGTGCGAAAATACGATTTCAAGAGGAAATATTTAGAGTAGATCAACGGTCTAAAGAAATTCAGGCATAATATCAACGGTTCGAATTGTATCTAGAGAAGAAGATTACAGAAGCACCAGAAAATGATAAACATAGTTGCAGAAACGAACTCTGAGCTATGAGAAGAACGAAACGGTGCATTTGCTGAAACTTAACGATGAAATGATGCGACAATTAAACGGGTAGATGATGAAGAAGTATGTATGTAAGTAAATAGTCACGATCAAAAATGAAAGAACACAGCTATGGAGATATGCATTGGTAGGTAATAGGTAAAGGGTATTTATTGAATAAATGTGTAAAGAATAAAGCGTCTATGTTAACAAGTCTGATAGAGTCAAAAGTGAATAGCTTTTAAACTATTCTAAAAATACTGAGAACTTTAGTCTAGGGTGGCAGGGTGGTGCTAGGTTAGGCCATAGGTCTGCAGGGGTTCGTAGCCTCCCTCCAGTCGTATATGGAGAACAGGGTGTCATAGAATCCTTGTCCGTTGGAGCAGGTAGAAAACCATAGGGGTATCGTAGCATCCCAGTCTATAGTTGCAGGAAAAATCTAGGGTGTATTTACATCCTTTCTGTTGCAGTAGATAAACAATTTTGTAAATTCATCTTATTAATGAGTTTGTGTTGGTGGTTTGCTCCTTTGAGGTTTCCGCAATAAAATTTGTGTTGATTGTTTATTTTGTGTATTAAAGTAAAAACTGACAATACTGAAACACCTCCCCCCTCTCATTATTGCGGGATAAACCAACAATTGGTATCAGAGTGGGTTCCTTCATAACAGCTTAACCACTGGAAGGAATATCCCATCCAAAAACCACAGTGGATCAACAAGAAGGATTGGCCACCAAAAAACCTCCACTATTTACCAAAGAAAATTATGCTTACTAGAGTGTAAGAATGAAGTGTCATCTGATGTCCCTAGGACGGAAGGTTTGGGCAGCAACAAAAAAGGAACATAATATAGGAAACCAATACCCTACGGACACAATTGAACTAGGTGAATATGAAGGTAATTCCAAAGACCTAAACACAATCTTAAGTGGCTTAACAAACTCGATATTTACTAAAGTTATGCAATGCACATCTGCCAAACAAGCTTGGGAAAAATTGAAGATTATCTATGAAGGAGAGTCTAAGTTCAGATATTCCAAACTTCAAACTTATAGAGGTTAAATTGAAAGCCTTAAAATGAAAGAAGAAAAGAATGTTAGGGAATACCTTCTTCGAGTAGATGAAGTTGTTAATGCGATCAGAGGCCTTGGGGGGGAATTAAAAGAAAAATAAGTGGTAAGCAAGGTACTAAGAACATTACCAATGATATATGACCCAAAGGTATCCACCTTATAAAAATGAGATGACCTTAAAAAGGTAACAATGGATGAGTTACATGGAATTCTCACTGCGTATGAGATGCGAACAGGACAAAATGGATCTTCAAGAAAAGAGGTAGCTTTTAAAACCTCCATAAAAAATCAATCAGAAAACTCAAATGATGAGGAATCCCTTTTCATTAATAAACTTGAGAGAGGGATTGGAAAGTACAAGGGGAAGTTACCTTAAAAGTGTTTTAATTGTGGAATGATTGGACATTTTCCCTCTAAATGCACCTACACTAAACAAGATGGGAATGAAGAAAAGGAAACTTCGAAATTCAAAATGAGTAAACCAGGAAACAAGAAAAAACCCTATCCAAAAAAAATTGTTTACACCATGGAAGACAATGAATATTTAGATGTAAGCGAAGTTGAAGAAACTGAAGTTTTATTTATGGGTCTAGACACTCAAGCCTCAAATAGTGACTCAGACGTAGAAGGAGAAGTAGATATAAGAGTTAAAATTGTTAGCGCCCTTGAAGAACTTGAGAAATGTAGGAAAAAGAACCGACGGACAAATATTATCATTAGTCAGTTGGAAGCTCAACTCTTAGATGGCAAAAAGGTTGAGGAGGACCTAAACCTACAGCTCAAAAGAAGAATACAGGAGTCTGAAAAGCTTGCAGAAGAAATCATGCAATTCAAGAGAAAGCTTGATGAAGGATCTATCAAATCAAAGTTTTAAAATAGCTCAAGGATACTAGATGACATTCTGAGAATCCAAAGACCATCAGGTTATAGGTCTGGTTTGGGGTTTGTTAAAGAAAAGAAGCCAGAGAGTTTTCATGTCTCAAATCAAGAAGGAAGTAAGAAAAGCTATGCTGAAATACTAAAGACTCCAGCTATAAAGGAAAGAAGCAAGAAAGCTGACTTAATTTCACAAGATAAAAATAGAAATAATCTAGCACCCAAGAGACCAAACAGATATCTACAGATCTTTTTAGGTCACTGCTTTGCTTGTAATAATTTTGGTCATAAAGCCTTAAACTGCAGAACTGAAATAAAAGTTTATGAATACAAGAAGAAGTCATCAAGTAATAAGTCAAAGGGAAATAAGAATCTTTTTACACTACTCCGAAAATATTACATAGAATGTTATAAGTGTAATAACCATGGACATATGGCAAGAGATTGTAGGCTGAAAACTCCTACAAGAAATAATGTTGCAATCAAATCTCGGCACACCAAAAAAGATAGATATTGGAGAGAAACGGAAGAAAAGGAAACTTTCATGATTTCCTTATGTGCAACTAAAAGACAAAACTTATGGCACTTGGATAGTGGTTGTTCAAAACATATGACTAGTGACCCAAGCAAATTCATAACGCTAAAAGATAATAAGGGAAAATTCACTTTTGGAGACAGCTTGTCCTCCAAAATAATCGGCAAAGGAACAGTTTTTGTCAACAGCGGGATCAAAGCAGAAAATGTTTTGCTAGTTGAAACCTCAAGCCTAATCTTCTCAGTGTAAGTCAAACATGCGTCCAAGGACACATTTGCATATTTGAATCAGAAAAATTTGATATCAAGAATAATAAATCAGGAAAGGTAGTTGGCATTTCTATGAGTTATAAAAAAAATGTATACATATTGGAAAATGAAAACCAAGGTTACTTATGTATGGTAGATGAAAGTTGGTTATGGAATAGAAGGTTGGGACATTTAATTTTTGACAATCCTTCCAAAATAAGCACGAAGGAAGTTGTAAGAGATCTACCTAAAATTATAGTTCCTATAAACTCTGCGTGCAGACATTGTCAACATGGGAACAAACCAGAGCCAGTTTTAAAATAAAAGAACATATGACCTCACACCCTTTGGAAATAATACACACAAATATTTATGGACCAACCAGAACTAAAATCCTACAAGGATATCACTATCTCATGTTGCTCATTGATGATTACACAAGGATGGCCTAGGTGGCATTTCTCAAAGAAAAATCAGAAGCCTTTGAAAAAATTAAAATCTTCAAGGCAATGGCTGAAAATGAGTCTGGCATGAAAATGAATTCAATCATTTCTGTGAAGGTCATGGAATTAAGAGGCAATTTTCAACTGCCAAAACTCCTCGGTAGAATGGGGTTGTTAAAAGAAAAAATAGAACAGTCCAAGAAGCTGTCAGAACTATGCTCAATGAAACAAAACTGTCAGATTCATTTTGGAGAGGAGATGTATACACATTTGTCTACACATTTAACAAAGGACAACTTGAAGTGAATAAGGATAATAGCCCTTAAGAATTGTGGTATGGAAGACCAACCTCAATCAAATATTTTCAAGTGCTTGGTAGTAAGTGTTACATCAAAAGAAATGAGGATGACCTTGGAAAGTTTGACTCCAGGACTGATGAAGGAATATTTATAGGATACTCACCCACCAAAAAGGCATATAGGTGTTACAATAAAAGGTTACATAAAATTATAGAAAGTGCAGATGTAAAAGTAAATGATATAAAACCAAGGAAAGAGAAAAATGTTGACAGTATTGAAAACACATGTGATGATGAAATAAAAGATTTGAAAAAGGACGAGAGAATTCATAACGAAGAAGAAGACAAACAGAAGGAAGATACACAGGAAGATGATGAAGACTTCCCTAGACCTGACACTAAAAATCCTTCTAGAAGGGTACAAAAGGATCATCTAAAGTCATGGATCATGGATGATAAAAATGTTGGAGTCAAAACAAGACGTCAACTACCAGATGTGGAACAAGCCCTACTCTCAATAGTAGAACCCAAGAACTTTACAGAAGCCAGCAAAAGTGATGAATGGGTCAAACCCATAAATGAAGAACTAGATCAAATCGAGAAAAATGAAACCTGGGAACTTGTCCCAATACCTGAAGATAAGAACATTGTAGGAACTAAATGGATTTTCAAAAACAAGTTCAATTAAGATGGACAAGTAATAAGGAACAAAGAAAGACTCGTTTGCAAAGGTTATGCCCAAGTGGAAGGTATTGATTTTGAAGAAACTTATGCTCATGTGGCTCAAATTGAATCAATAAGAATGTTTTTAGCACTATCATGTCATAAAAACTTCAAAGTATATTAATTGGATGTCAAGTTTGCATTCCTGAATGGAAAACTAGAAGAAGAAGTGTATATTGAACAACCTGAAGGGTTTCTCTTGTCTGGAAACAAAGATTATGTTTGTAAACTGAAAAAAGGCACTCTATGGTCTCAAACAAAATCCAAGAGCGTGGTTTTCAATACTAGATAGTTACTTGAAACAACAAGGTTTTAAAAGAGGAGTCACTGAAAGTAATCTTTACCTAAAAATCGAAGATAAAAATATGATCATTGTTGTTGTCTATGTGGATGATATCATTTTTGGAAGCAATATTCAAATCCTAAGTGTATACTTTGCCTCTGAAATGAAGAAAGAATTCAAAATGTCAATTTTGGGTGAATTGACATTCTTCTTGGGATTTAAAGTCTACCAAACAGACGAAGGAATTTTCATCTCTCAAACCAAGTACATCAAAGACATGTTGAAAAAGTTTAAAATGGAAGACTCCAAACCTGTAGGTACTCCTATGGTCACTATTTGCAAGTTAAGTAAGGATGATGAATCTCTAGAAGTAGATCATACCATATTTAGATCCATGGTTGGAAGTCTGCTATATGTGACAGCCACAAGACCAGATGTGATGCAAGTTGTTGGATTGGTGGCTAGATTCCAGTCAGCTCCCAAAGAAACACATGTAACAGCAGTAAAAAGGATTTTTAAATATCTAAAAGGTACTATGGAGTATGGTTTATGGTATATGAAAGGACAAGACTTTACCTTGAAGGTGTTTACTGATGAAGATTGGGCAGGAAGTGTTGACGATCGAAAAAGTACTAATGGAGCAACATTTTTTCTAGGAAATTATTTAGTATCATGGTCAAGTAAAAAACAATCCTCCATTTCACTCTCTACAGCAGAAGCAGAATATATTATTGCCGCCTCATGTTGCACTCAGGTTATTTGGATGAGACAAACCCTAGAAGATCTACTTGTAAAATATGAACATCCAATAGTGATCAACTGTGACAAAAGTAGTGCTATAAATATGTCTAAAATCCTATCACGCATTCCAAGACAAAACATATACCAATTAAGTATCACTATCTAAGAGAACAGGTATCTTATTGAATCTGTCAAATTAGAATACATTGACACAAAAGAACAGATTGCTGACATTTTCACCAAACCACTACCTAAGGAATTCTTTGAACGTCTTAGACAGAAAATGGGAGTAATTCTGTTACAAAAGTACTAAGAGGAGAAAGCTCAATCTTAGGGGTAGAAATGCTGACAGGGGGAGCTGTCGGACAGAAAGGTTCCTTTGTCATTGTTTTCAAAAGGGGAGAATGATTAGAGGTTGGCATCAATGCCAAAGGGGGATATTGTTGACTATATAGTTGTCATTGATATCAAAGGTGTTCACAAATGACAAAGAATAACAAGTACAAGTAGAGATGCAGTATGAATGACAAAAAATTTAGAAACAGTCATAGATTTTTTTGCAAAGAGATCATGCAGATTCGCAAAGTCATGGTAAGATCCGAATTCGATATGAAATCAACAGTTAGGAAGTATCCCGCACAAGATCCAACAGCTAAGGATCAGTTCTACAAAAGACAAGCGGGAGGAAGTAGTTCTGCAAGAGATCAAGATCATGCAGATTCGTAAAGTCATGGTAAGATTCGAATTTGATATGAAATCGATGGTTAGGAAGTATCCCGCATGAAATCCAATGGCTAAGGATCAGTTCTGCAAAAGATAGAAGGGAGGATGAAGTTCCTCTAGAGATCAATATTGGATGGCCAAGATTAGTTCCGACAAAAGAGATCGACAGTGCGGAAGAGAAGTTTTGGAAAGAAGCTTGCGGAAAGTCAAGATATGATTTTGGGAAATGTTACATCCCGCATCCCACATCCCACAATCTGGAGAGATCAGATGGCTGAAGTTATTTTTGCTAAAACAGATCAATGGTTCGGAAGATGAAGTGGAGAAAGAAGTTTGCAGAAAGTCGAGATATGATTTTTGGAAATGTTACACCCCGCATCCCATAATCTGGATATCGATGCTCATGGAGAAGCCCGATGAAGATCAACGCTGAGGAATCGTTGAAACAAAAACTTGGTGCGTAAATATGATTTCAAGAGGAAATATTTAGAGTACATCAATGGTCCAGAGAGATTTGGGATTAAGATCAACAATCCAAATTTTATCTAGAGAAGAAGATTACAGAAGCAGCAGAAAATGATAAATAGGGCTACAAAAATGAACTCTAAGCTGTGAGAAGAACGAAATGGTGCATTTGCTGAAACTTAACGAAGAAATGATGCGATGGTTAAACGGCTAGATGATGAAGAAGTATGTTTGTAAGTAAACAGTCACGATTCAAAACTAAATAACACAGCTATGGAGAGATGTATTGGTAGGTAATAGGTAAAGGGTATTTATTGAATAAATGTGTCAAGAATAAAGCATCTCTATTATCAAGTCCGATAGAGTCCAAAGTGAATAGCTTTTCAACTGTTCTATAAAGACTGAGAACTTCAGTCTAGGGTGGCAGGGTGGTGCTAGGGCAAGCCATAGGTATGCAGGGGGGCATAGCCTCCTTCCAGTTGTAGCTAGAGAATAAGGTGTCGTAGCATCCTTGTCTGTTGAAGTGGGAAGAAAACCATAGTGGTATTGTAACATTCCAGTCTATAATTGTAGGCAAAATATAGGGTGTATCTACATCCTTTCTGTTGCAACAGATAAACAATTTTGTAAATTCATCTTATTAATGAGTTTGTGTTGGTGGTTTTCTCCTTTGAGGTTTCCACGATAAAATCTATGTTGATTGTTTATTTTGTGTATTTTAAATTAAAAACTGACAATACTGATTCACCCCCCCCCCTCTCAGTATTGTGGGATAAACCAACATTCCTCCAAAATATGACATTAGAAAATGGTTGCATTTTTAAGGTCCAATGTAGTATTCTTGAGATTGATTATACATGTAGTAGTCTCTCTCTTCAATACATGATACCTCAATACAATGATGCATGGTTTTGGTATTAATCTCTTTGATTATTAAAAACAACTGCGATTTTAATAAGTTA
Organism: Pseudotsuga menziesii; assembly: GCA_001517045.1. Lineage (NCBI taxonomy): Eukaryota > Viridiplantae > Streptophyta > Pinopsida > Pinales > Pinaceae > Pseudotsuga > Pseudotsuga menziesii. The sequence continues at coordinate 142,386 of LPNX010734951.1, forward strand.
CTTCTAATTACACTCATGTCTATGTACCATGGGTTCTATTTTCACCAAGCAAGATCACCTCATTGGAAACTTATTTTAAAACGACAAATCTACACAATGCCTAAGAAAAGCAGTAAAAGGAAGGCGAAGGAAAGTGAAATAGAATCAGATGTGGAAGTCATCACCGGGACAGAAACCAAATTCGAGGATATCAAGGTTATCATAGGAGTTCTTCCTGAATTCAAATGGGGAGAACTCTATCAAATGATCAGGGATCAGAACGTCCCAAATGTTGGTCTCGAGGAAATGATCATATACCAAAACATAAGAAAGTTGGGCATCACCAAAGTCGCTACTCACCCAGAGTTGTTTCCTTGCTACGAGGTTATCAGGTCGATTCTGCCCCAGACAAATCCCTCCTCAAGGATCATCTCTAACATTAAAGGGGAAGCTTTTGCTTCGTTTACCCTAGCTTACATAACATTAGCCAACAATATACCTGCTCCATAGGTCATGATGACCAATGATTGGGTTAAAGGGATAAATATTGGTCCCTTGGAATGTGCAAAGAGAATGATAATGCCAAGGAAACAGTTGCACCAAAAGGAAGGCGGGGATTATGAGTCCCAAAGCCTACAAACCCCATTCAGGATCATATATTTGATGCTGAACAAATTTTTTGGCTGAGCCGATGGAACCATGTATAAATTGAATTGGGTTCCTCTAATATATTAAATATCCTTTGAGGGCACAATTTTTAACTAGGCGGACATCATATCAAACAACATGTCATCCTGCATAGCAGCCGCACAAGGAGGTATAACCCGGAAGAGGTATGAATTTTATATGGCATCTTACCTTATTGACTGCATTTTGTGTAGACACCCTTTTGCTAAGCTTGGGTGCATTTGGACCCAAACTTAGACCCCTGTTTATGTTGCTTATCAAATGCTTTGGGCCCATAAGTATGCAGTCTTTTATAAACGTATTTGAGAAGAATTTATGATGCCTCTATACTAGTTAATTTTCTTAAACGAACCAAATTATCTCTCTGACAATGCCATGGAGTTTATAGGTAAGTATGGAGATTGCTTGTTCTCGCTGGAAGGCACATACCTCCAAGTGTATGGATGCTCCAGATCTCCATCCCTGCTACCAAAATACGCCACAGACTATGTAGTCCATAAAGCGACTGTAAGGAAGGTGTTCTTAAATGGGGTCGGTAACTTCCTACACGACATGAAAAAAGGAAACTTTCCCCCCCTGCCTTTCTGCATCGGTGGATACAAATTCTCCAAGGTTAAGGGATTCAAGGATTTTGTGAAAGAATTGGAGACTTTTCATTTTGGAGAGAAAAGTTTTCAGAGAAACGATAGTAGAGGAAAGGTCACAGAACACTACACGACCATCAAAATACATTTTGAATACTCAGATTTATTTAACAGGGATGAATAGGTATTTAGAAGAGCAACCAATCTGACTAAGTTAGGTAAGTGTTTTTCAAAGAAGACAAGTGTTAGCGAAAGCAAAAATGACAGCACTACTGTGGAAATGAAGCTCGAAAAATAGAAGGAAGAAGCTCTAAGGTTGTAAAAGGCAGAGGTTGAAAAGAAATAAAGAGAGGAAGTAGAGAGAAGACAAGCGAAATAAGCCCATAAGTGGCAAGAAGAAGAAATATTAAAGAAATAATCAGAGGAAAGAACACAAAAGGAAGCTGAGGAGGCGGCATAAGAACTAAGAAGAAAAGAAGAGGAGGACAGGATCAGAGAAGATTTGGATTGAGAGGTAACCCAAAATGATCCACTAGACCCAGAACCTCCCACTTCATCAAGTGGAACAATCAAAGGTGGTCATATTCCTTTTGTGGAGATCGAGCTTAATCCATTTACTCCTTCTAAGCAGCAAACGATGGCTCACCTAGACACCATCATTTTCGATAAATCTAGAAATACCATCACACGAAGGTTTGAGAAGTGGTTAAAGATGGGCACGAAGGTGGACGTGGTCATAGTCACTGAATATACCATAATGGAGGGTACTCACAAAGACCCCAAATTCACAGCCTCAGTGAATATAGCAGCAGCACAGGCCAGCGTTGATAATGTGGATCGACTAATAGACAAGGTGGATCACAACAAAGAGAAAATGTCTAAATTGAAGGATAGCCTAGTGAAACTACAAGGAGAGGGCATAGATTTAATAAAGAAATATGATCCCATCATCTCCAGAAAGAAACCGACTCCTAGGCAATTACCAAACTTTGGAAACAAAGAAAGAGGCATTGAATGTGCAATTGGTAAACATGGAAGGAGAGAGAAATGATTTTGAAGCCAGAATATCTCAGCTAGAGTCTAAAGAGTCCATGGCGAGCCAACAGGTAAATGAATTGAAACCTGAATAGAATATTTGGTGAAACAGCCTTGGAGGATCCGCTGAAGACAGCTAATGAGAAGAAGCAGGATATCGCTCCCTTTTGTGAACAAGTCTGCAAAATTTGAAGGCAGATACATCAGGCTCTAGTTACTCTCACGGGTGAGATTTATAAAGTGAGGCCGATCATGACGAGACTGTGGGTGATTGTAGTAGAATCACTAAACTTCAGAGAAGGACTGATGGAGGTCGGAGAAAAGGTCAAAATCCAGTTGACCTGGGTGGAATCTAACTCTAAGTTTCATGAACATCTGCCACAAAAGACTGCAGAAGGCCTAAAATCAGAATTTGCACTTTTAGAATTTTGCAAGAAAGCCTCCATGAGGTTAAGCAACGAAATTGCCAAAACTTTGGAAAAATGCGAGGACTTCTACAAAAAGGATATACCAAGTCCATGAGAAATTTCAAATTCCTTTGGCCGAGAGGATCACGGGCCTTCCAATAAAGGACCAACGTAAGGCATATTTGCAGGATAATCTACAAGAAGATATGCAATACATTCATAAAATAGAAGTCTTCAACGAAGAATATCTTAACACTTGGGTTGGGTAGGCTTCTATCAAGATTTTCACTTTAAAAGACATGTGTAAGTCATCCACAGAAAAGGTAACACATGTAGAGACACAGTCGGCAATGCATGAACCGACCGTGCAAGTACTAGAGCCAATAAAATACAAGAATATTTCAGAAGAGGCCAAGGCATGGGGAGAATATGTTTCTGGCTTGGCAGGCCCCACTTGAAATTTTTTTCTTTTATATATTTTTGGCATTTTCCTAATGTAAAGCACTAGAAGACAAATTTTGGAATCCCTAGGGTTAGGGTAATCGAAGAGTCACTAGATGATGAATTGTAATTTTAATATAAATAGAGATGGGGAGTAGAGTAAATGGACTTTTGCTAGCACAAAGAAGGGTTGGACTATTTTGTAAGAGAACTCATTTTTCTGCTAATAAAGAAGGACCTATTTTGTTGGGAAAGCACTGCACAGGAATTTTCTTGGGGTGTGTGGAATTTGACAATGTGGAATTAATTCTTCTTGTTTCCATATAACAGTGAGATCGTTCTAACTTCTCTGAATTAATTATTTGGTTATGAATGACTTTTCTTTCAATCTAAATATCTGTGCATGAAATGAGTAATGAATGTTTTATTATATCAGAGCTTTCTTTGATAGTATTTCTGCTATGAATATGCATATGAAATTGAAACAACTATTTGTGAGATTAGTATGACTAATTACAGTACATCGCTCTGACTTTTAAATATGCTCCCTAAAGGGATAGAATAGACTAGAATAGAATATACTTGTTTTAGATTCATATATAAAGAATTAATTGATAGGACAAGAGTGGTAATACGACAGGTAAGAACCTGTGCATCACGTGTGAGGATTTTGTTTATTAATTACTTGCATTTAGATTAGGCACTTACATTTCATCTTTATCAAAGAAAACAACATAAATGGTGAATCAGGTCGTAACCGATAAAACATTTAAAACACATTAAATCTATGGTAGCCGGACCATTAATTGGACGGATTCCCCATACCAAACGGTGGACGATTTAATTGGGATCGATTACCAGGGAGAATCCCTACTATCGGTACTTGGAAATTTTCCATAAATCAACAAATTTTGCACTAGAAGGAGGGTAGCCAGTGCATGGTTGGCAGAGGAAATTTGTTTGTGAGAAAAATTTCAGTTGGAAATACATATGAAACGACTTTCCCTAAAGATTTCATTCTTGAAACTGAAGAACAAGAAAGGGTAATTTCTAAAGAACAAGATTCAGAATCTTTATACATTGACCCATTTGAAGAAGTTGATCATTTTCGGAGGTATACAAGATATTATGTCAAGAAACTCAGAAGGTTGAAAGTAATTCCTGTGTTACCCAGGAGACAAGCTCCCAAGAAAGCAGTCCCATATACTAAAGATTCTTTGCTTGTGGAAAATATGGAAGAATTGGTGGATTTATCTATCCAAGAAATCACTCAACCTATTGATCAGTTGGGACTAGAATATCCTACAACTCAAGTTTTCCCACATTCTCCACCACAATATCCACCTCGATTTATGGTAGTTGTTAATCAACCCGCATGGAGAGCGAGTACGCCACTCAACGTGGATGTACCTTAACACGATTTACCTAAGTACCCGGAATGAGTGCTACCAAAGTTTGATCCTGGAAAGGGTGTCTCTGTTGAAGATCATCTAAATTTTTTTTATCTCGCACTAAGTCTTCTCAACGTTGAGCATGAAGACATTGTCTGCAGATTGTTCCCATATACTTTCGAGCCCATAGCGTCTTCATGGGATTTTAGTCTACAAGCTAACTCAATAGAAAATTGGGATACTTTTTGTTAACACCATTATTTGTCAAGGGGATGAAAAATCATGATGAAGAAGAAATAAAATGATAGGTTGTTTGTCGAACCTTGGTTAAAAGATATATTGTAAGGGTACGATGATACCCCAAAGAAGTGATCCCGTTATCAAGGATCTGATGGTACGAGTTGAAAGGATAGAAATCAATGGCCAGGATTGTCTCCGCACTCGCAGAAATGCAAGGAAGATAAAGAATGCCCAGACATTTATCGAGTGCATAGATCAACGGTTATCAATCTGGCTCGGGCAGATCCACGATCCATATTCGATCCGCCTTATGAAATTGCATGTTGGTTAAAGAGATGGAGACCGGCAGAATCGAGTACATAATACTCGATCCAATGGTGGGCAGGTCAAGTCAGATCACATCCATGGTCAGGATTGATTTCGGAGCCAAAATCTGCACGGCAGATAAACCCAAAGCGCCCAGCGGAATGAGTAGGTGGTCGTGATCTGACGGTTGAGGTTTAAAGGTGAAGTGGATCAACGGTGATTGACGATTCCGGAATGTAAAGTTGCGCGGTGGTTAAAATGACGGAGCCCAGTGGAATTTGATAGGTGCCACCTAATCCAACGGCTCACAAATAAAGGTTGATCGCATCTACGGCTGTTGGTGATTCCGGAACATGAAGTTGCACGAAAGATAAGGTCGGGAAACTCAGCGAAATCGAATATCTCCTTCCCGATCTGATGGCGGAGTAATGAGAGGCCTTTTCATCAACGATTAGAGAGGTTTCCGGGGTGGAGACTTGCACGTTGTTTATTACCGAGGCGCCCGGCGGAAAGAGGTACGTGGCACGTGATCCAAGGGTTAGAAATTAAAGAAGAATCAGATCGATGCTCTTGAATGAATCCAAAAAATGGAAGTGCGTGGAAGATAGGAATAGATGGTGGTTGCGGAAAATAAATTGTTGTCCACGTGGCGAATTGTGGTAGGCTCCGAATACAAAAGTGGTTTACAAAAATCCGGTGGGGGCCTATAAAAGCAAGGTTGACTTCCATCATTATTATTTTATTTGTTCGGGAAGGGTGAAAAGGACTGGCCGGTTCAGCAGCTTCCATTTGTCAGTTTCGGGCATGCTCCAAGCACGCGCCTCTACAGTCGACCGGGTTAATAATTTCAAACAGGATTTTAAAGAGTTGTTTGAAGACGGATTGCCTTCTTTCTGGGACAAAGAGGGACGAATGTTCTCACAGGAACATTATCATAACCTGCTTGTCCAGTGCCGCATGGACCACTCCAAATTCAATGATTTGGAGAAAATCCTGACAGGGAAAACCATTGTGGATATGTTAACAGAAGATTTCGAAATTCTACAGAAGTTCGCCATTATCAGAAGCAGATTGCCCAAGAAGTCCTATGAAGCATATATGGAGCTCGAAGTATCAATTCAGGAAATGACAGAATGTGACACCCCAAGTTCGTAGCAGTGGAAAGCTATGGAGCGGTTTGGAAATACAAAGTATATTCTTCATTCCTAGAAACAGGTGTCATGCACTGAGGAGTTGATGGGGCAAAGACGTGGAGCTGATGGGGCAAAGACGTGGAGCTGATGGGTGAAAGTTTGTTATCAAGTTGATTGTTACTTTATGATCTGTTAGGAGTGGAGTTGTAACAAACTTCCTAGGAGTTAGGGATTCAGTTACAAAACTCTACATTAAGCTGATCATTCATTTATTGGTCTTCTTGGATGACCTATTATTTTATGTATAAATTTGCATGTCTTTTAAGAGATGGGGGTTGGAACCCATCGGGAGGAAGAATTTTGGAGAACATATCTATTTTTTGAATACCAAAGTGAATGCATGAGAATTTTGTCAGAGATTCCTGCATCATTGATATTACAGTCTGTGCTTCTTTCTTTATGTGATCGTATTTCCTGTGTAACACTTCATTTTGCTCTTTCTTCATATATGGAATATAGCGTTAGATGATTAAAATTCATATGTTTATGCTTTAGTCATCTTTTCAGATATTTTATGATCTTTCCTGCTAAAGTTGATATAGAATTCATCTTCGACGCTCTGTATTGATGGGTTGTTTCCTCGTCTCTTCTGTTTCATCTGGATCAAATTGAATGACTGTGATGATGTGATTACCTTGCCTTTGATAAATCTTGTGTATACATCTATGTGATCTCTTTATATGCATATGACTCCATGCCCAATGGTTATGTGATTGTTTCATCCAAATACACAAATCATTAAATGTTATTTTATATCTGTTCCTATTAAATCTTTATTGAGAGGTCCCTCTCTAGAAGGAAATACCAGTTTCTTCCTAAAGTGGTTTTGCTGTTACCTTGGAGTTTACCTTTTACAACCTGGGTACATTCTGAGTGCTAACACTTTTGAAAGAATGTTTAGAAGTAAATTTGGAAATCAGAAAACCGTAGCCACACTCATGAAAGAATTATTGTCTATGAATACGGAGAAAAAAGAGAAATTTCAAGATTTCAATCAAAGATTCACTACTCTTTTAAACAGTTTTAGTGCTACGACAAAACCAAATGAGGAGTCTTTGGTAGAATATTATATTACAACACTATACCCACCTATAGTAATGTTTGTGAAGAGGGAAGTTAATCCCACACTGGTAGAAAATTATGAAGAATCCAAGAGGGTGGAAGCTGATCTTGATAGTATTGCAAGACATACTTCAGAACCAGAAGTGAAAACAACAGCAAGTAAAAAACCTTTACTGTTAACTAGGCCTAAATAAGAACATTCAAATGAGTTAGAAAATGTGGTCAAAATGGTGCAGAAATTATCAAACAAAATAGTAGAATTGGAAAAGGTCAAGGGAGCTAGTTCATCGAGAAAGCCATTCAAGCCCTACTACAAGAAAAGAGAAGAAAGTGGAAAGCCCCAACCACCTCTACGTAATTTTGTTGCTTCAAATTTTAATCAAGTTGGCATGGACCATTTCTGTACATTTCATCAAGAACACCACTCTGAAAAAAGTTGTCCACAATGGATAAATTTGATGACTTTAGTAATGAATCAATTACTAAACACTCAGCTAACATATCCAGAAGAAGAGGAAGACCAAACAAATGAGCCAGAAGAAACAAATGAAGAAACCACAATGGTGCTATGGGATTGGGCACCCACATTGGGATTAAACGAGGATGAGAAGAATGAGGAAGTCCAAGTATCATTAGTTAACGTTGCAACTAGGAGTAAAGGATCGATAGTGGATCAAAGCTTAGTGCTGCCTAAAACAAAGAAAATAAAGGAAACCATGAAAAAAATTATCAGCACTACTCAAACACAACATAATGTTAATCTAGAACACAATAAAGAAAATAGCCCAGTAATTAATAAACCTGTGAAAACCGTGGTAAACAAAATAGAAAATACTAAAGAGTATAGCATGGGATATGATATTGTGGAAGATATTAAGAAAACCAGAGTAAACATCTCTTTATTTGAATTATGTAATATTCTTCAGCAAAGAAAGAAACTATTGGAAGATTTTGACCCACAACCAAGCAGTACCTCAGGGGTTGAATTAGACTTTGAGATAAATGAAGCAAGCATTGGTGCTAAGTCGAAATCTCAGAATTTTCCTTTCTTGTTAACATTTGAATTTTTTAATCATAATGTGCATAATTGTTTGGTAGATTCTGGAGCCTCGTCTAATGTTATGCCACTTTCTATTTGTAAGAATATTAATGGCCAACTGATACCATCCCCCTCCCAGATTATTCAACTAGATAGGTGTGTTGTTAAAGTTGGAGATTAAATATGTGCTAATTAGATTGTCTGCAGATCCTAGAGTGTGCCAGTTCATATATATTATGGTGGTAGATATACCTGAGGCTTATGGACTAATATTGAGCAGGAACTGGTCAACGAAACTTAACGGTTATTTTGCGAATGATTGATCTCACATGTGGATGTCGTACCATAATAGTCAAAATTAGATTAAAATACTCAAAGAACCACATACGAAACATAATGTAACTCGGTTGGAGGAAAAGAATGAACTGGTCAATTTCTCATCTTCAGTTTTGGGAAATTACTTTTTAGAAATTGAACCAGGCAATTACCAAGCTGAGAAAGTCAGTTATGAATCAGATACACAACCCGATCTCCTTCGATTTTCATGAGCTGACGACATTTATTGTAACATAGTTAATTTAGTTACTACTGTTGGGAATTATACTAACCAAGTAGTTTTAGAAGATAGATTTTGGGTTTTTTATTTTGATGGTTCTAAAACACAAGAGGGATCGAGAGTGGATTGTGTCCTAATTGATCCTGAAAAGAATAAGCATTTTCTCTCTTTTAGGCTAGAGTTTGAGTGTACAAATAACACCGTTGAATATGAAGCTCTAGTCCAAGGTCTGAAGAAAGCCATTGAATTAAATGTAGAAAATTTAAAAGTTTTTGGTGATTTTGAGATAGTTGTTAGGAAAATAAGAGATGCCATTCATTTTTTATCTCCGTGCCTTAAAGGATATCAAGTTGAAGTATGGAATCTGATAGCACACTTTAATGCTTTTAATATATATAAATGCAATCCCTAGATTACAAAATGTTGCGACTAATTTATTAGCTACTTCTGCTTCTAGGTTAGTTCCAACTAATAATAAGTGTTCTATTGAACTGATTTTCAGGCCATGGGTTCTTGACAATATCACAAATCTGAGGGTGTTTGACGACGATGAACATATTATTAATTTTTTGACCAGTGATGAAGTTTTCAAAGAATCTGTAATTGACGATGAAGAACATCAGGCAGATTTACAAAATGGGGATATGTTCAAAGGAAACTGCATTCCTAAAGGAGTAGGAACACTTGAAGGGATGTTTGATCTACAAAAGAAATTTAGAAAACCAACCAATGTTAAAACAAATAGTTCATCAATGCAATATGAGCTGGTAAATTTAGGAATGAAAGCTAAGCCCAAGTATGTAAATTTGGGAAAATGTTGTTCGCTTGGAGAAAGATGCATGTTCATTAAATTATTTCAACAATATAAAGATGTTTTTCCTGGACATATGAAGATCTAAATATGTATGATACATGCATCATCTAGCACGTAATCCCTATCAAGACAGGCGCAAAACCATTTTAGCAACAACTCATGGAAATGCTCCTAAATTGGAGTCTTTAATCCAAAACAAAGTAAAAGAGTTGTTAGATGCAAATATTATCTTCAAGGTTCGATATTCTAAATGGGTGGCAAATATAGTTCCGGTGACAAAGAAGTCAGGGGAGAAAAGGTTGTGTGTTTATTTATGAAATTTAAACAGAGCATCAGACAAAGATAACTATCCAGTTCCACCGATGGAGCAGATCTTACAAATGGTATCAGGATCAGAATCGTTCTCCCTGTTAGATGGGTTTTTTAGGTTATAATCAAGTATTAGTGGTCAAACAAGATCAACTTAAGACTACATTTTTTACAAAGTGGGGAACATTCTCTTATAGGAGAATTCCTTTTGGCCTAATAAATGTTGGAGCCACATTCCAGAGGGCCATGGACATTGCATTCAAGGATGAGTCGGCCACTATGTCGTAGTATACTTAGATGATGTGACATATTTCTCCAAGAAAAGAGAATACCACGCTTTTCACCTAAAACATATTTTTGATCGTTGTAGAAAATATGGCATATCCTTAAATCCAAAGAAAATCATTTTCGCGGTTCTTGAAGGAAAATTGTTGGGTCACATCATCTCAAAGAAGGGAATATCAACAGACTCAGAGAGAGTTGAAGCTATACCTTAGATTCCCTTGCCCGATAATAAAAGGGCTATGCAGTCATTTATGGGCACAATAAATTTTGTTCGAAGGTTTGTACCAAATTTTGCACAAATTGTAAAACCTTTGCAGCAGATGGTAAAAAAAGGTGTACAATTCAAGTGGACTTATATTGAGAAGGTTTCCTTTAAAGACATAAAAACATCGATATCCCATGCACTTTATCTAAGGAGTCCAGATTTTGAAAAGGATTCTATTCTATACACCTTTGCTTCAAATAACTCTCTTGCAGCAGTGCTCACTCATAAAGGGGAATTGGGAGATGAATATCCAATATCATTCATGAGAACCAGATTATGAGTTGAATTGAATTACCCAGCTATAGAAAAACAAGCGTATGCAGTATTCAAAGAAGTAAAACAATTCAGGCCTTACATTTTGAAGAATAGAACAAAAGTTATCCTTCCTCATTCGGTTGTCAGGTCCCTCTTTGTACAAAAAGAATTGGGTGAGCAAAGAGGAAACTGGATGACATCACTACAAGAATATGATTTGTAATTCAAGTCGGCTACTATCATCAAAGGTCAAGGGCTATGCAAGTTGCTTGCGGAAAGTGATGCTAACAAATATTATGATTGAGAGAACGAATCCGAATTAAACTTAATTGATGTATGTACCATTTTCACTTCTCCCGAATCATGGTACAAAGACTTGGTGCATTATCTTCAGCAAGGATGTCTACCGGAACATTGGAACTCCAAGCAGAGAAGGACACTTCGATTGAAGTCAACCTCTTATCAAATAATAAATGGAGTACTTTAAAAAAAGAATTATGATGGAGTTTTTCTTATATGTCTGGAAAAGGAAGATGCATCTAAAGTAGTCAAAGAACTGCACGACGGTCCTACGGGGGGGACATTTCTTTGGAGATACCGCAGCTCATAAGATACTTAGAGCTTGGTACTATTGGCCTACTCTATTTAAAGGTGCTAATGCTTATGCAAGAAAGTTTGGCGTGTTTCAAAGAAGTGGTGAATTTCCGAAAGTAGTCGGACCATTGCAGCCTATTATTATTTCAGATCCATTCAAAGAATGGGGCATAGATATTATTAGATATATTAACCCAAACTCTTCACTGCAACATCGGTATATCCTCACAGCCACGGACTACTTCATGCGATGGGTGGAGGTGGTTTCATTGCGCAAATTTAATGAGGATGCAATCATCAACTTTCTGCAAGAGAACATCATGACCAAGTTTGGGGTTCCAATTTCCCTTGTTTTTGATAATGAATATTATTTCTCATCTATCAAGATAACCGAATTTGCTTGTGAAAAAGGAATAAAATTACATTATTCAGCAAATTATTATCCTCAGGGAAATGGGTTAGCATAATCAACAAATAAGAATCTCATTCGAATTTTGAAGAAAATTGTTATTAAGAATCAAAGAAACTAGCACATAAATCTTCTGAATGCACTATGGGTAGATAGGGTCACCCCAAATAAATCCTTAGGAGTTTCTCCCTATACTCTGGTCTACGGGAAGGAAACTATTTTACCCCCAAACATTTCTCTCCCATCCTTGCAATTAGCTCAAGCCTCACGAGGATCCGACGGAAAAATATTACAAGCATGAATTAATACTCTATTGAAACTTGAAGAATCCAAACAAAAGTCCAAAGATAGATTTAATCAACATCAGGAAATTGTCAAGAGATGGTTTGACAAACGAAAATCCAAGAAGGGGAAATTTGAAGTAGGACACTTAGTCTTAAAGTGGGATCACCTGCATGACGAGAAGGGAAAACACACGAAGTTTCAACATCTATCAGTTGGCCCCTATTAGATTGCTGAGAAGAAAGTATTCTTCTAAATTTCCTTATTCTCAAACAGTACTTTACCTAGGAAGTTTGGAGCACTTTTGTACATAAATAAAACTCTTTTTTTATGTTTTTCTTTCTTTTCTTGATTTTCCCTAGTATGTTTTTCTTTTCTGATATACTTTGATTCATATTCTTGTGTGTTATTTGCTTATAATAAACCAGCTCAATATTTGACGCTTGGAAATATGGGAATCTGAATCATCTCAAAGGTCTTTGAAAGTCAGGAACTGCTTATGGGAAAACATCTATGGAAAAATTTGATCAAATATGAGATTCTTTAATTATTGATAGACTATAGAAAGGGAATCTAATTTCAAGTCCACATTGGATTCATTATAAAACCTGTAAAATAACCAAGGTTGATGAGGTCTGGAGTACTATCTTGGGGCTCCATCCATTCTCACACTAATATCTGTCTTAGGAAGCTTACCATGATAGACCCGCAGAAAGGAAGCAGGTCTGACAGATGTATGGCATTCAAAATAATCCCATGCTACAAATCAAAATCCAAAAGGCTTATATTAAAGAGTCAAAATTCCAAGACATGTAGTCTACATCAAATAAATAATGTTGAAGGAATAAACCATCGGATCAAAAGTGTTGCTCAGAGATGGTCTTCTCCGTCCATGAGTTTGAAACAAATTTATCACTGACACAAAAGGACATTATGGATGGAAGAACCCATACCAATTTGTCAAAGTGGAGAGAGAAATCAAGGAAGACTTAGAAGACAAATGTCATTAAAGAAAGCATCAAAAGAATGTTGATAGCATGGGAATGATGAACAAATGAATACATATGTCTAAACCTTGTTACGATCATGTGGAGCCATATCTAGTGGCAACCAAAAGACAGAGGTAAATGAATTTCATATTTTGGCCTCAGGAGAGTTATCAAGACTCTTGGTTCTGGTTACCCTACTCCCAAAAGATGACAATCAATGTGATGCACAAAAGTTACACCCCTTGATAAGTCCAGTCTTTTTAAAGGATCTCGGGGAATACATTGAAGAAATTGATGTATATTCACAATCTAGTACCATGTAGCAGCCTTATTTTCCAAAGATAGCTTTTTCAGGGATCTGCGTTCACCAGCTAGTCGCCAATTGTTGTTGCTGCAACTTCTTCCCCAAAATTTTTGATATTTTAGGGACCCTCCTTATATTTTTTATTGAAATCCTTCTTAGACTAGTTTTTTCAGCCCAAGGGAGTTCATCATGCACACTTAGTTTTTTTCAGAGGTTTGAGAAAATGGAATTTTTGGCTAAGTTAAAACTCATGTTTTTCCTCCGACATATCGGAGTAAGTTGGCCAATTTCTCCAACGTGTTGGAGGAACTTAGCCAGTCTCACTGACATGGTCGGCTTGAGTAGGAGAAGGTTTTTTTCACATTCATAGTTTTGACCTACCTCAACGAAACTCGCCAACACTGTCGAGAGTAACTCGCGAGTCACCACCAAAACGATTGGAGAGATCAATGAATGTTGCCGACGGTTAAAGGCTACCCATTTTTCAGGAAAACTCAGGATTTTCGTCGATGCGGTCATGCCTGATCTAATAAGCATCGACAAAACCAATCAGAGGAATTCTAAGAGTTCTCGCTAATACAGTCAGAGAAGACTTAATATTTTTTGCCAAAACAGTCGCAAGAACTCGCAAATCATCGTCGATAGTATCTAAATATTTCCAAGAGTATCTCTGACATTGTCAGCGTTACTTTTCTTTTCGAAGTGATTTAACCGAGTTTCGTGCCAACCACCATATTCAATTTTCCAACCACCGCATTAATAACCCAACGACTGCATTAATGGTTATTCTTCTTAGTTTTTTTATATAAACAGACAATTTATTTTTTAGTTTTATCCAATGGAATGACGTTATCGAATCAGACAGTAAAGGGAGAACATTTGGAGCCATTACATCCAGCCAATCTCATGAATTTTCTACACTTGACAGGTAGGCACCTCATTTCTCAGATTCTTTCAGTTTTTTATATAAAAGTAAATCTTTGTATTGATAGTATTGTAGGTTCCCCATAGTTTTTCAAGTTGAATTTTTTCCCACCTGTTTTCTATCTGTTTTGAAGCCTAGCGTGTCCTTAGTACCATTACTATAGCCTACGTCAAAACTTTGTTTCAGTTTGCACGGGACAAAAAATCCTATTCAGTTGTTTTAAAAGTCGAGCTTATTCTCACGGTTATTTCTGTGCCATGGCCGGTAAAACGTAAATCATTTAGGACGTGGGGTTTCATGGACCAGTCAGAATTTGAGTCCATCCTTCATAGAGTTTTTCTCGGGTTTTGTTACTTTATTTTGGGTTTTTTATCTGAGCCAGTGTTTATGAGTGTTCTAAAATCCGTAGATTTGACAGCGAAACGAAAACTACTAAGAATAGTTTGAACTAAATGCTCCACTTCCTGTGCGAGTCCCCATCATTTTATTATATGTAGTAAATGGGAGAGATTCAGTTGAATCATTTGTATAATCAGTTTTGAGGAGGATAGATGGCGAGAGGAAGAAATGGAATGCTACCCTATTCAGCCACCATGTCCGTACACAATAGAAAATAAGCAAGTTGCATAGAATACACTTTGAATATTTTGACCCTAGACCCTATAACCTTGAAGTGCTACTACCTAGACCGGTGCATACAATGACGATGCCTTACTTATAACACACCTAAAGACTTTCACCGTTACATATAAAATTTTACCTAGGTCTACTTGATAAAACTAGAGGACTACAATGTTTTCAAAGTTTTGAGTTTCCACCTTCCAAACTTTTGAAATGAGCCATTTTATCAATGTGATGTTTTCACCTAGCCCCCTTTGCAAACGTCCACCTTTGAATAAGAATTGTGAGTAAAATTCTTTTCCTCGACATGATCGAAGTTAATAAACAATGGTTTGGGAATCAAGCTTGTGAACTCCATTAACCTGTATAAAATCAACAAACATTAATTAACTTGCAAATGAAAATGTGTAATATAGCAAACAATAAAATGCTTACTTACAACATTGTCTTGGTAAATTATTGTTGTTTTAAAATGAAGAAGGAGAATTAGAGGAGTTGGCAACAGGTTTAAAGCTTGCACAGTAGCATATGCATGTATGATGGTAGGATTTCATTCGAACTTTGTAATTGCACGTCCTTTTATTACATCACTCGTTCATTAAATGATCAAGCAACTTCGAATAGAACACTTCTCTCCATCCTACACAACTGCATTTTGAGTGGTCAACAATGGACATATAAATTTGGTTTTCCTCCCAAATCTCACACTAGAAAATGGTTGCATTTTTAAGGTCCAATGTAGTCTGCTTGAGATTGATTATACATGTAGTAGTCTCTCTCTCTTCAATACAAGATACCTCGATACAATGATGCATGTTTTTGGTATTAATCTCTTTGATTATTCAAAATAGTTGCGGTATTAATAAGTCACTTCTAATTACGCTCATGTCCATGTAACATAGGTTCTATTTTCATCAAGCAAGATCACCTCATTGGAAACTGATTTTAAAACGAAAAAATCACACAATCCATAAGAAAAGCAGTAAAAGGAAGGAGAAGGAAAGTGAACCAGAATCAGATGTGGAAGTCATCACCAGTACGGAAACCAAATTCGAGGATACCATGGCTATCTCAGGATTTTCTTCCGAATTCAAATGGGGAGAATGATATCGGATGATCAAGGATTAGAATGTCCCAGATGTTCGTCTCGAGGAAATGAACATATACCAAAACATAAGAAAGTCAGGCATCACCAAAGCTGCTACTCGCTCGGATCTATTTCTTTACTCTGAGGTTATCAGGTGGATTCTTCCCCAGACAAATCCCTCCTTAGAGATAATCTCTAACATTAAAGGGGAATATTTTGCTTCATTTACCCCAGCTTACATAACATTATCCTACAAGATACCACCTCCACAGTTCATGATGACCAATGATTGGGTTAAATGGATAAATATTGATCCCTTGGAATGTGCAAAGAGAATAATAATGCTATGGAAACAAATGTGCCAAAAGGCAGGTGGGGATTATGAGTCCCAAAGCCTACGAACCCCATTGTGGATCATATCTTTGATGTTAAACATAATTTTTGGTCGAGCCGATGGAACCATGTATAAATTGAATTGGGTTCCTCTAATATATTATATAGCCTTTGAGGGAACAATTTTTAACTGAGCGTACATCATATCAAACAAACTGTCATCCTGTGTAGCTACTGTACATCGAGGTATAACTCAGAAGAGGTCTGAATTTTAAATCGCATCTTACCTTACCGACTTCATTTTGTGCAGACGCCCTTTTTATAAGCTTGGGTGCATTTGGACCTAGACTTAGTCCCCTGTTTATGCTGCTTATCAAATGCTTTGGGCCCACAAGTACGCATGCTTTCTTAAACTCATTTGCAAAGAATTTATGATGCCTCTGTATGAGTTAATTTTCTTAAAAGAACCAAATTGCATGTCTGACAATGCCATGGAGGTTATAGGCGAGTATGGATATTACTTTTTATCACTGAAATGCACGTACCTCCAAATGTATGGATGCTCTAGAGCTCCATCCCTGCTACAAAAGTACACCACAGACTATGTAGTCCATAAAGAGGTCATAAGGAAGGTGTTGTTAAACGAGGTTGGTAACTTCCTGCACAACATGAAAAAGGAAGCTTTTCCCCCCTTCCTTCTTGCATCGGTGGACACAAATTCTCCAAGGTGAAGGGAACTGAGGATTTTGTGAAAGAATTGGATTCTTTTCATTTTGGAGAGAAAG
Source organism: Pseudotsuga menziesii (assembly GCA_001517045.1). Taxonomy (NCBI): domain Eukaryota; kingdom Viridiplantae; phylum Streptophyta; class Pinopsida; order Pinales; family Pinaceae; genus Pseudotsuga; species Pseudotsuga menziesii. The sequence continues at coordinate 159,563 of LPNX010734951.1, forward strand.
GTTTTTAGAGAAACGACAGCAGAGGAAAAGTCGCAGAACATTACGCAGCCGTCAAATTACATTTTGAATACCCATATTCATTTAACAGTGATGAAGAGGTATTTAGAAGAGCCAACAATATGACTGAGTTAGGTAAGCATTTTTCAAAGAAGAGCGGCGTTAGCGGAATAAAATACGACAACACTACTGTGGAAATGAAGCTGTAAAAATGGAAGGAAGAAGCTCTAAGGTTGCAGAAAGTAGAGGCTAAAATGAAACAGAGAGAGGAAGCAGAGAGAAGAAAAGCGGAAGAAGCCCATAAGCAAAAAGAAGAAGAAATATTAAATAAAGAAGCTAAGGAAAGAGCACAAAAGGAAGCTGAGGAGACGGAAGAAGAACTAAGAAGAAAAGAAGAGGAGGACATGATCAGAGAAGCTTTGGATTGAGAGGAAACCCAAAATGATCCATTGGACCCAGAACCTCCTTCTTCATCAAGTGGAACAATCTTAGGTGGTTACATTACTTTTGTAGAGCTCGAGCTTACTCCATTTACTCCATCTAAGCAGCACATGGTGGCTCACCTAGACACCATCATTTTCGATCAATATAGAAATACCATCACACGGAGGTCTGAGAAGCGGTTAAATATGGGCACGCAGGCGGACATGGTCATGGCCACTGAAGATACCATAATGGAGGGTACTCACAAAGACCCCAAATTCATGGCCTCAGTGAATATAGCAATGGCACAGCCCAGTGTAGATAATGTGGATCGATTGATGGACGAGGTGGAGCACAACAAAGAGAAAATGTTTAAATTGAAGGATATCTTGGTGAAACGATGAGGAGAGGACATAGATTTAAAAAGGAAATATGATGCCATCATCTCCGAAAAGGAATGGCTCCTAGGATATTACCAAACTTTGGAAACATAGAAAGAGGCACTGAATGTGAAATTGGAAATCATGGAAGGATAGAGAAATGATTTTGAAGCCAAAATATGTTAGTTGGAGTCCAAAGAGTCTGTGGCAAGCCATCAAGTAAAATAATTGAAACCCCGAACAGAAGAATTGGTGAAACAGAAAGAATCCCTAGAGGATCAGTTGAAGACAAATAATGAGAAGAATCAAGATGTAGCTCCCTTTTGTGACCAATCCTACAAAATTCGAAGGCAGATACATCAGGCTCTAGTTACTCTCATAGGTGAGATTTATAAAGTGAGGCTGATAATGACAAGACTGGGGGTTATTGCAGCAGAATCACTAAGATTCAGAGAAGGATTGATGGAGGTCGGAGAAAAGGTCAAAATCCAGTTGACCTGGGTGGAAGCTAACTCTAATTTTCCTGAACATCTGCCACAAGAGACTGTAGAACCTAAAATCATAATTGGTACTTTTAGAATTTTGCAAGAAATTATCTTCAAGGTTAAGTAACGGAATTGCCAAAACTTTGGAAAATGCGAGGACTTATACAAAAGGATATATCAAGTCCATGAGAAATGTCAGATTGCTTTGGCCGAGAGGATCATAGACCTTCCAAGCAAGAGGTCAGACTGCAAGAAGATATGTAATACATTCAGAAAATAGAATCCTTCAACAAAGAAGATCTTAACATTTGGGTTGGGCAGGATTATGTCAACATTTACATTTTAAAATACATGTGTAATTCCTCCACGGAAAAGGTGACACGTGTAGAGACACAACCTTCGATCATGAAGTGACCGTGCAAGTACTAGAGCCAATAAAATACAAGACTATTGCAGAAGAGGCTAACACATGGGGAGAATATGTTTCCAGCTTGGCAGGGCCCACTTGAAAGTTTTGTCTTTTATACATTTTTTGGCATTTTCCTGATGTAAAGCACTAGAAGACAAATTTTGGAATCCCTAGGGTTAGGGTAAGCAAAGAGTCACTAGATGACGAATTGTAATTGTAATATAAATAGAGATAGGGGGTACAGTAAATGGAATTTTTCTAGCACAAATATGGGATAGACTATTTTGTATGAGACCATTTGACTACTAATAAAGAAGGACCTATTTTGCTAGGAAAGGACTGCAGAGGAATTTTCTTGGGATGTGTGCAATTTGAAAATGTGGAATTACTTCTTCTTGTTTCAATATAACAGGAGATCATTCTAACTTCTCTGGAATACTTCTTTGGTTATGAATGATTTTTCTTTATATCTAAACATCTGTGTATGAAATGAGTAATGAATGTTTGATTATATCAGATCTTTCTTTGATAATATTTCTGTTGTGAATATGCATATGAAATTGAAACAACTATCTATGAGATTAGTATGAATAATTACAGTACATTGCTCTAACTTTTAAGTCTTCTCCCTATGGGGATAGAATAGAATAGAATAGACTTTTTTAAGATTCAGATTTAAAGAAGTAATTGATTGGACAGGAGTGGTAAGACGAAAGGTAAGAACCTGTGCATCACATGTGAGGCTTATGTTTATTAATTACTTGCATTTAGATTAGGCACTTGCATCTCATATTTATCAAATAAAACAACAAAAACGGTGAATCAAACCGTAACCAATAAAACATTTAAAACACATTAAATATACAGTATTCAGACCGTTAACCGGATGGATTACCCATACCAAATGGTGGACGATCTAATTGGGATCGATTACCAGGGAGAATCCATACTGTCCGTAGCTGGAAATTTTCCAGGCATAAACACAATGTTGATTGATTATTGTAATCATTATTCTCAATCCCCACTTTTCCCTTTAGAAATTTCATATAAGATAAAACCTAGTCATCCAACTAAAACATTCAAGATTTTTTGGACATTGAGTTTTAGTAGTCTAGGTACAAACTCCAATCCAAACAGATTAATTGAAAGTAGTTGGTAGTTTATTGGGTATCGATAAGAGACCCTGGGTAGCCAATGCCATGAAGAAATAAGCATTTAAGAGCAACTTAAATTTTGTATAAATGGAATTGAAAAGTGTTGAAGGTGGTGTTGCCGCCTGCGAATTCCCAGGCCTCAACAGTTTTGGCGCTAGAAGGAGGGCCGCCAGAAAAGGCTGGCCGTGGAACTTAATTTTCCCAAGACGACCCTACCCGCAGATGTTTTGAAGCTTTAAATCTCACCCAAGTTTGAGGTTTTCCTGTCCTTGAAACCCTGCTTGCTTAGTGTTTTTGTTCACCTTTGCTCATGGCGGGGAATCTACCTAACCCCTTGCCAGCTTGGAGAGCTACGTCTCCTCTGAACTTGAATCCTCCTCTACACAATCTGCCTCAAGCTTTCGACAAGCTTTTACCTAAGTTTGACCCTGCGGACAACAGTGCTGTAGATGACCACCTTCAAAGCTTTTACCTAGCGCTAGAGGGGCTAAGGGCTGGAGAGCATGAAGATGTAGTGTGCAGGCTTTTTCCTCGTACTATGAAAGGATCAGCAGCATCATGGTATTTTGGACTGCCTGTAAATTCCATTCCAAATTGGGATACTTTTGAAAGAATCTTTAGAAATAAGTACACAACCCAGAAGACTCATGCCTCGTTGATAAAAGGGCTTGGTTTGTTGAGGAAAGAGAAGAATGAAAAGGTGCGGAGCTTCACACAGAGGTTTTCCGTTATACCTCAGCCCTAGGACCTGAGCTGGCTATGTTTGCCAAGATGAAAATCAAGCCTACATTGGTGGAAACTTATCAAGAAGCTGAAAGAGTAGAGGCTGAAAGTGAGAGTATAGAGGGCTATCCTGACTCAGTTGAGGGGAAAACCGCTATAAGAATAAGCTCATTGCTGTTTAAACCTAAAGAAGAGCAATCACATGATTATCATGAGATGATGAAAGTGCTTCAGAAGCTGTCCAACCGAGTTGTAGGATTGGAGAAAGGAAGGGACATTCAAACAGCCAATAAGCTTCCCCATCCCAGAGAAGAGAGTGACAACCAAAGGCAGGTTTCCCCACCACCAAGCGTGGCATCAATAAACATAACAGAGATAGGAGGTGATAATTTCTGTACCTTTCATCAGCAACCCCACTCTGAGAAGAGATGTCCCCAATGGATACATTCAATGACACGAGTGATGAACAAATAGTTGGATCCTGAATTGACTAGATACAGTGGTGAGGAAGGAAAAAGGAAACGAACCATGGAAAAGAAAGAAGATGATACTATGTTTTCATGGAATGGAGTTTCACTGTTTAATATTGAAGAAAATGTTCTCCAATCTCAGCATACACTTATAACCACAAAGAATGAGAATCTGGCCATGGAGAACAATGAAATAATGGATGTACAAGAGGAGATGAAGGGACAGGCTGATATGAGGGTTAAAGACGATTCACCTAAAGATATTCAAGGCAAACAGGAAGCAGATCCACCCATTAATCTTACCAAGCGGGTAGAAGATTACAGAGAAAGCGCAACTGATAAGCTAAAGGAGGAGTTGCCCACTACTAACCAACCTGTAGAAGAAAA